>CBVK0104025253.1:0-10488 GCA_900067695.1 Picea abies
TAAAATAATATTATCAAGGGATTTTCTTACCTCTTGAAAGTAATTTTGGATGATCTCTATTTTGGAGATCAATTTCTGCTGCTCGACTTCTATCTTTGTATGTGCTTCTAGCGAGAGGGTCTGGAAAGCCTTTAAGTCTACAACCCGACCTTCTGTCAAATTTAACTTAGCCTGTAGCTACTCTACAAGATCTTTTTGCTAAGTAACCTGCATATGACTTGCTTGTATGTTCTGGTTCATTTCATCCAGGCTTGTTTTGAGTGATTGAATTTCTTGCCTTTCAATAGCTCTGGCCTACTCCAAGATTTTATTCACCTCTTCTCTGATGTTTTTCTCAGCATTCTTTAACTGGTCTTGCAATTGAACTATTATGTGGTTACTCTTCTTTATCCTTGTTCTCATGTTTTCCACAATAAAAAGGTTTGTTGTTTCCATGGCTGCCATGGAGCCTGCTACCTCTGTAGCGAAATCTTCCTCTTCCAAATTCTGACCATCTATAAAGGCCCTATGCTTCTTCACCATACCCCCCTCTCTCATATACATCGCTTGTTTTAGAACAACCTTCCTCTTTTTTTTGAAAAAATAATCAGAAGGAGGGATCTCATCTCTGGAGATAGGGGTGATATCACTAACATATATGGCTCCCATCTGTGGGAGTCCAAAGGAAGACTGTAAAGGGGTTAAGGAAGCTATGGGACTTCCTAGCTCTGTAGCTCTTGTTTCTCCTATGACCTTAGGTATATTGACATCAAAAGCAGATGATGAAAGGGGAGTGGACTTACTAGATTCGGGGGGTGTCCCAGACTTCCTCTCTGTTTTCATCTCTGGATTTTCTATCTGTAAGACCTCTTCATTTTGTGAAGACCTTTCAGTCTCCTATGGAATTTCCTCGGGATTGAATTTATCTTGTGCTTCTTTTCCAAAACCTGGAGGAGTATCCTCTTGTTCCTGAGGAAGGGTGATTTCTTCTCCTTGCATTACTTTGGGCAGACCACTCTGTTTATGCTTCTGGAAGGTCTAAAAACTATCTTGCAAGTCAGACGACAGTGTCTGTACCCTCTCTAACACCTCCTCATAGGTCCTAGCCCCTTTGAACATGTCATCACAAGGGGACTTCTCATGTTCATAAGCCTTCATATTACAATGGGCCATGTGATTTCCCACTAACTAGTAAGGGTCATGTTTCCTATGTTCGAGGTCTACCAACTTGACCTCCTCCAGTGTTGCTACTTCAACTTTGGAATGAACCAAGTTGAGTAGTGGAAATTTCCCAATCTGAATGGGAAAACCCGGCTAAGACTTCTTTTGAGTTGCCTTTAGTTCTATATCAATTCCACCTGTTACTATTTGATGAGCTACTTCCCTGCACACCAGTCTTTCAGGGAGGAATTTTGGGAGTGCATGTGGAGGGATTGAACATCCAAAAACTCTGATGTAGGAGAAATTCTCCTCTATAAACTAGTCAACAACTGCCCTGAGGCTTCCTATGACCAACTCTGAAATGTGGGGAGGTGCACAGTCGTACAACATCTGATGGAGTGGTATCACCATGAAATGACAGATTTCATAGAATGAGTCCTTGGCGTTTCTTCCACAAGTTTAGAATGATATTCATGAATAGGTTCTAGGTAAGTCGGGTTCCAACTCCAATTCATCAAAGGGAAATGAGTTGTGAAGCATATATCATCCATGATGTATGCAGACATATAGAAGGCTATTGGTCAGCCTTTGGATCTTGCAGTCTAATATTCCATGACCTCCTTCACTATGTTATTGGACAAAATCTTATCCCAATTGAAGCTGTAACCTTCTACTGCCTCATGCAAAAGAGGTACCCATTCTGCAGGGAAATGGGTAGGACTTTTCTTTCTGAAAAGTCTACATAACATCATCGCCACATAGACCATATACTCATTTAATGAGGACATGGCATAAATACCATGGGTGTCGGCCCTAAATTTTGCTTCCTGTCTCCATCAGTCTTTGATTATGCCAGGATATGTTTGGTCTGACTCAAAACATTCTTTCCTTTGAAAATCACTCACGAAATATTTATTATAAATATAATTGGGACTAGGAGATAGTTTATACATTACTTTTATATGCTCCGATCTGAAAGAGCCAATGACTTCCCCTCGGTTGTCCAGAATGCTTCTCGTCTGCACGTCTGTTCTCTCTAAGGCCCAACTGATCATGTCGTTATAAGTCATGAGTTGCGACCATGTAGCTACTTTATGAAGCTCAGAATCCGCTATGTCTCAGAGTTTGTTGTCAACAACATGAGGGAAATTCTTAATTTCATAATCCAGAGTTTTGAAAATTTGTCTCTAGGATTTGATGGTATCTATGGCATGCAATATTGTATCAGATACAATGTCTCTGTCTAGATGCAAGATTTCTGCAACTTCTTCACTTTTCTTCGGTGCCTTCTTAGGTGCCATGATGTTTGCACTGGACCAGAAACCCGTTTACAGAGGAAATGTGTATAAAACTGGATAAATACGACTTGCTACAGATGTAAAGGATAAGAATGAAGTTTGAAACAAAGGACCTTTATTAACCCTTAATTTGTGTTATGACAAGTGTACTGGCACAGACAATGAAAAATTAATGCTTTAATGGAAGGATATGCCTGGAGATATGCTTTCGCATCAAAAAATATCTCCATTTATCTGTTATTAATACTGTCATATATCGGCGATTTCAAAACTGGGGTTTCAAAAATCACTGCCTTCCTCAATTCCCGAAATGCGAAAGGTAGCTTAGTTATCACTAATCATGTTTTGAAAACAATTTAACCTTAATCTTAGGCTTTGTTTAAAGAAAACACGATTTCGCATTTCAGAACTTTGAGGATCCTGTTGTCATGAGATATGTCATAAGAAAACCCTAGAGTGTGAAATTGTGATTGGATTAGTGAGATGCTAATCATTTGTATTAAATCTTTAAGTAAGCAAGATTAGTGATTAATTATTTTTTTACTCTTCGGAAAATCGAGGATCAGGAGTTCGAAGGTTGAGAGTTCGAAAATGCTTTAGTAGAAAGAAGCCCAAATCATGAAAGATTAAGAGAAATATGATTGCATTTAGGGGTTTAATTAATTATGGATTTAAGAGTACTTTGTGGAAAGCGACGGAAAAAGTAACATTTATTTCTTCTCCCTCTTATTTATTTATTTTTAATATGTTAAATGGTTTCAAGATTTCAGCACCGGGAAATTGGGATGGTTGAAGATCATACCTTGAGAAAAACTGAATCTCGAAACCCAAAAAGGAACGAAAGACTCTGACCCCCCTTTTCGGACTAAGGGCGGCTCCCATGGATTAGGAAAAGATGAAGCTTCAGTTTTAAAGGGTAGAAAAATTTAAACTTCATGTCAACAGTAGGAAAAAACAAAAGAGCAGGGCCATTGGGCAATGGGGTCTGTTCCCGAAAATGTATGAAGAGTTATAAGCTATGTATTTCTAGAGGGAACAGAGGAAAAATAGGTATGATGTTTAGCGAAATAAGTAATATGATATGGCAGAGGAGAAGAAAGGAAAGACTACTATAATCAAGAGGCATCTAATAGAGGACAAATCTCTTGGTATAGTGTTAGAAGAAGAAACATAAGAGCTAGCTACTGCAAGCAGAGCACCAATCATGAGTGAAGTCTAAACCAACAACCAAAAACACATAACAATTATAATCTATGTGAGAGGGAACACTAGAAAAATGAATTCCTTCTATTACTTAAGGATTATTACTAGCAACAAAAACACATTCATGAATATGAAATTCAGGAAAACACACTGAACATCAACACCGTGATGAATCTCGGCTATCTAAGAAAACCTTATCTTATTATATTAAAATTTTATAAGAAACTACAAAGTTCTCCTGCTACAAGGGCAGGCACCCCTTCGGTAAGTCCAACTGTTCATTTTTCTTTTTAACAATATATATAGATAAATTACATATAAGGCCCAAAACAGATCATCTTCCCCAAGATTCCAAAAATAGATATCAGTCACAAAGGGAGTAACGTACTAAAACCAAACTCCTACTTTCTAGGGAACGTTATAAACCAAAACTGACATATTTGAGATTTTTACCCTGAATGCCACTTGTCTGCATCATCACAAAATTCCTTGAAATATAGTTATTTTAGCTTGAAATCTATTTCAGGTTTTCAATGTCTTCCTTTAAAGTGTCAAGCCAACCAAGTTGGTTTTCTCCAATACCTTCAACCACTTCAACTTTAACCTCCTTCTTCCATCGCTTGCTTCTTTTACCCTTGCCAACTTGCATGTGGTATCCGTCTATGTATCCATTGATGATCAAATCCTTCATGATATGATTTAATTTGATTTCTTCACCTGACCCTAGTTCATCCGTAGATTTTGTGTGAATTTTGTTGCCAACATTTTCACAACAAGCATTTTCTTTCTCTTAATTGATATTTTTGTCCTACTATTCAAATTTCTTGGTTTTCTAAAGGACACTGGATCTTTCTCCTCCATTTCCTCTGGTTTTCCCGAAAATAGGAGTCTATTCCTCTCAACTGTACAGGAGTTGGACGAATGGTTCAATTCACGAGTATCTCGCTCTGGAATAAAATGTTAATTACTCGAAAAAGAGTAATCCGACCTTTGTTTTTGAGAAATGATCGACATCGAGTGCTAATTATGGGCTGCTGACGAAAAATCCTTACAGGGATAACAAATTATCACGTTTGACCATCAATTTCCAATGATGAGTCTTTAAATCAGTTATTTGGCGATGCTCACCTGGAATCACACAAATGAAAAGTACCCAAACAAGTGACTCGAGGTGATTTGACTGGACGTCAACTTTTCCTTTCCACATGTGACCTTTGGATTTGACACGTTGAATGAAATTTGACATGAGATTTCAGGTTTCGAGCTCACTTGCTTTTCCCCCCGATACGTATCCAGAGGTGCCACGTGATGTCAAGACGAAACTATGGTATTCTTATCGGCCCGCTTTCAAGATATTAACCTACGCACTAGTTCTTGGCCCGATATGCTCCACAACCGTTGATCTGTGATGTCCATGATCCATGACTTGCTAGGTCCCATCAACTTCACACTTCTGCTAGACTTAGCCTCATCTGCTAGATATGGCATCGTCTTCTAGTTTGTCACACATCTACACCGATTTAGCCTCTTTCTAAGTACTGATACTTGGATTCCATATAAAATTGTTATAGTGATACCATGGGCTCCAACTGGGGATGCTATCCTCCCTATGAGGTGGCAAAGAGCAGTAGACCATATGCCTTATCCATCGGGGCTTCTCTTACAACAGGTGCGTATAATACCTTGACCTGTCACCAATGTTCGTTGAAAACTGCAATCTGCACATTGCTCTCACTTAGAGGCTAAACGCTTTATTCGAAGACCTAAACTTTAAAATGCTTGTTCTACAAGCTTATTTACGCCTACCTACCCTAACTACTCAAATGTACTGCCAATCAAATGAAATCAAAATGCCAATGCAACCATGCCAACATTTTATCCACTGCTTGTTTATTTAGCACATGTTTTCTCCAAAGCCTATTCACTAATAACCCATTCAAGAGGTTATATATGGATTTGAATCTTAGAATTTCAAAAATATTGGGACTGTTTATTGTTTCTATCAAAACTGCAAATGGATCTTCCAACACATGCATAAGACCACAATCATGTTTCACTTCTTCCACTGCATTCTTTCTTTCATGTGATTTACCCTGTTGATCTCCATCAAGAGGCTGAAAAATCCATTGAGACTGTTGGAAGTAACAACCTCTCAAATCATAAGACAACGCTGGCTGAAAAGAAACCACTAGTGGAAAACAATCCATATCTAATATTGACGTTGATTGGTCATTATCTTCATCTCTGAGCTTACAATCCATCCTAAGCCATAAATTTTGATTGTTAGAATTTTCCATATAACATGCCACAGGATCATGAAACACATGAAAAAATATCTCTTTTCGACGAACCAAAGCAGAAGGACAAGTCATCTTCACAAGTGATGGTTTTCTTTTCTCTTCCTCTTCGATCTTAGAACTATAATATTTAAAGGAATCAAGTAAAACAACTGCTTCTTTATGATCTTTCTATATTTCTGATTGAATCATGACACACATTGTTTTATTGTCTCCCTGAAACTCTTTGTCATTTGTTTTTTCATTTCTCAAAGTATCCATAGATGGGGTCTTAGAGCCTCCATACATCATTCACAGGGGAAGAAAAACAACTTTGAAACACTTTATTTTGCTGGAAATCTAGTTCCAGATATCTTCATCAATTTCAGAAGAAGGCAAATAACTTTGAACAACAATGCTTTTACCAGCTTCCTCTGTTGGCTCATGATTGGCTCTCAACAATTCAAAGGAAGAGAAACATAATGGAAGGTAGTTTTCATTTGCAAGTCTATTGCTTTCTTCAAATTCAACATCATGCTTGGAGGGTTTCTGATCTAAAACAATGTGTTTTGGCATCAACACACATTCCTTTGCTTCAATGATGATCTTAGCATTTTTTTTCAACAATTTAACTGAAGAAAATCATAAATGTAAAGAATTTCCTTCAGTTGTTTCAATACTTTCTTTTTTGTAACCGTGATATGTAGGTTGATGGATCTCACTATACTGCTGAAAAAGAACATGTTTAGATAGATAACATGAAGTTGGTTGTTTTAGGAAGTTAACATCATAATCATCATCATATTCATCATATATAGGCAAATTAGTGACATCTGCAATGTCATCTAGCAAGAAAAACTTGGAGCATCAACCTATTTCTCAACAAGCTGATTTGAAAACTCATCTTTTTGACTGTTTACAAATGAATATACGAAACAATCAACTCCATGCTTATCATGGGGTAGAACAGAAGCTACATAAGTGCCCTCTCTTTCAATAAGTGGGATATAATCTTTTACAAAATCATTAGCATTTAAAACTTCAAGAGGACCTATGATATCATCAAATTTATGCTCAAAATTCCAATCAAATGTTCTCTGTTCATATTCATTCTCATGTCCTAGAGCACCCAACCCCTCATTTCAAATCTATTCACATGCTAGGATATTGTTTTGAATCTCCTGAGCATCATTAAAAATTTGTTGTAAGGTCTTAGGTCTTCTTTCCATCAGGAGGAAAGACAAATATGGGTGAAGAGTAGTGGCATACTGGAGCATGGAAACAACTTTAGTCGGTTGAATTTCTTTGGGCAGATCATAATAAATACTGGAAAACCTTCTATTGAATGTTGAAATAGTCTCATTGCTTTGCCTTTTCAAGACATAGAATTCTGTAAGTTGTAGGTCTAGAGATTTCTTCTTACCCCAAAACTTCAAAAAATCACTCTTCAATTCTTCCCATGAGCTAATTGTCCTTGGTTGCAAATGTTTAAACCATTCTTTGGTATCTCCTTTCAAGGATTGAGAGAAATCCCTAATACAAACATCGTCATGGTCAATCTCAAACAAATCTATAAAATGGTCAAACTCTTGGATGTGTTTTTCAGTTATGATGACACCAAGTTCCACATCAAACACAGGTAGGTACTCATAGTTCTTTGGAGGAAAAACATGAAGGATGTGAGGTAATTTTAAGGGTATGTATCTATGTTGGGTTTTGGAGAGTGTTGGATCGAGTACAGGAGGTGAAATACCATTCTTGGCTTCATGAGGGTCATCAGCTTGGTCATGATTAGCGCATGGCTCAAACGAGAGATTTTGATAAAAAATAATGATAAATTGAGGAGATATATGTATAATTTTAAGATGATTATATACAATTTCGATATTGTCATGATCATCATTTGCATGCAACAAGTGAAGAAAAAATTGTTTAACATGTTCGGGAAAGGAAAAAAGGTAATCAATAACAAAAAATATTATGTCTTGGAAAAAACTCAACTTTAGGTACTTGTTTTCTCCCATGATGTCCTTTCATACCTTTTTCAAGGGCTCTCATCTTCTAGTGGAGTCTCTAAATCACATTTGAAGCTTAAGTGGAGTCTTCAATAAAATCTTCAGGGCACTGAGTCTTTGGACAGTGGAGTCATCATAAAATTTTTGAATCCTAGATTCTTGAAAATGCAGTCGCCAGGTGAATGGTATACAACCTTTCTGTGTCTGAATACTCTTCACCATTAGTACTCAGATCTGAACTTTGTCATTTTTTCCAGGGAATATTTTACTCTCATTCCCCGACAATGGTGCCAGAATGTTAACACTATGTAAATCCATTCGGATGATAAAACAAACGACAGAGGTAAATGTTTCAACCAACTTAAGGTTGGATTCTGACCCTTCCAACCAGAGAGGGATCTCTTAGGAATACAACTATTTGGGATATTCAAAGATTTGGAAATGCGTTCACAGAGGTCAGATTTTTCCATGGTGTAAATTTAAAGGCGGTAGGAAAAAATAGAAGAGTAGGGCCATTGGGCAAAGGGGTCCATTCCTGAAAATGTATGAAGATTTATAAGCTATGTATATCTAGAGGGAACTAAGGAAAAATAGGTATGATGTTCAGCCAAATATGTAATATGATATGGACGAGGAGAAGAAAGGAAAGACTACTATCAACAAGAGGTGTCTACTAGAGGATGAATCTCTTGGTATAGCATTAGAAGAAGAAACATGAGGGATGGTTACTGCAAACAGATCACCAATCACAAGTGAAGTATGAACCAACAATCAAAAACACATAACAAGTAAGATCGATGTGAGAAGGAGCACCAAAAAAATGAATTCCTTCTATTACTTAAGGATACTAGCAACAAAAAAACATTCATGAATATGAAATACATGAAAACACATTGAACATCAACACCGTGATGAATCTCGACTATCTAAGAAAATCTTATCTGCTCATATTAAAATTTCATAAGAAACTACAAAGTTCTCCTACTACAAGGGCAGGCCCCCCTTTGGTAAGTCCAACCATTCATTTTTCTTTTTAACAATATATATAAATAAATTACATATAAGGCCCAAAACAAATCATCTTCCCCAAGATTCCAAATATAGATATCAGTCACAAAGGGAGTAACGTACTAAAACCAAACTCCTACTTTCTATGGAACGTTATAAACCAAAGTGACATATTTTAGATTTTTACCCTGAATGGAACTTGTCTTCATCATCACAAAATTCCTTGAAATATACTTAATTTAGCTTGAAATCTATTTTAGGTTTGCAATCTCTTCCTTTAAAGTGTCAAGCAGTCAGGCTAGTTTTCTCCAATACCTTCAACCACTTCAACTTTAACCTCCTTCTTCCATCGTTTGTTTCTTTTACCCTTGCCAGATTGCATGTGGTATCCGTCTGCATATCCATTGATGATAAAATTCTTCATGATAGGATTTAATCTAATTTCTTCACCTGACCCTGGTTCATCCACAGATTTTGTGTGAAATTTTGTTGCCAGCATTTGCACAACAAGCATTTCCTTTCTCTTAATTGATAGTTTTGTCCTACTATTCAAATTTCTCGGTTTGTTGAAGGCCGCTGGATCTTTCTCCTCCATTTCCTCTGGTTTTCCCAGAAACAAGAGTCTATTCATCTCAATTGTACATGAGTTGGACGAATGGTTCGATTCACGAGTATCCTGCTCTGGAATAAAATGTTAATTGCCTGAAAAAGAGTAGTCCGACCAGTGTTTTTGAGTAGCGGTCGACATCGAGTGCTAATCATGGGATGTTGATGAAAATACTTACAGGGATAACAACTTATCACGTTTGACTATCAATTTCCAATGATGAGTCTTTAAATCAGTTATTTGGCGGCGCTCATGTGACATCGCACGGATGAAAAGTACCCAAACAAGTGTCTCGAGGTGATTTGACTAGCTGTCAACTTTCCCTTTCCACATGTGACCTTTGGATTTAACACGTTGTATGACATTTGACACGAGATTTTGGGGCTTGATTGAGTGGTTTCGAGATCACCCGCTTTTCCCCCTAATATGCATCCAGAGGCGCCACGTGACCTCAAGAAGAAACCATGGTATTATTATCGGCCCAATTTCAAGAGATTAACCTATGCACTAGTTCTTGGCCCGATATGCTTGACAACCATTGATCTACGACGTCCATGATCCATGACCTGCCGGGTCCCATCAACTTCACACTTCTTCTAGACTTAGCCCTGTCTGCTAGATATGACATCATCCTCCAGTTTGTCACTCCTCTACACTGATTTAGCCACTTGATAAGTACTTGATACAGGTGGATATCGGGGGACACCCACCTTTTCCAAATGGCTCAAAAAAGTTTTCTGGCCATTTTGGCAATTTACTATTTTTAGCAGTTTTTCGGGTCCTGAACTTCTGGAGCCGTTTTGAGGCCCTAAACGACGTTTTTGGGGTATGTTGCGGTTGAAAAATTCCATCATGAAATTTTTTCAAAAATGTTGTAGTCCTCGGATAGATCTTTCCAACGAGCTATCATACGCCTAAAACGGAGATCGTATGCAAAAGTT
>CBVK0104025260.1:0-12900 GCA_900067695.1 Picea abies
AGCTGCAATTTAGTACAACTTCTATTGTGGTGATTGAATTTTTTAATGATATGATCATTTATAGTTTTTCCTTTGTATCGGCTATCAGCACTTACAAGACCTGTGAATGACTTAGACTATTATATCTGATGATTCATTAAAGTTTTTCCTTATCTTTTTTCTTCCTCTGTGATAGTGTGAGATTATTCCTTGATCGAAGCCTCACATTGTTCCAGAGATTTATGTTTTATTTCATTCCATGCATGGTTTTCAGTTTAACTCAGATACGGGAAATGACCTTTGATTTTGCTACACTATTAATTCAAGATTTGAGAAATTTTCTCATACAATCTAAAAGGAAGAAACCAGTCCTTAAAAATTTCTTCCTCCATGACTATACCAGTTACGAGACAGCCCAACATTGAACCCGGTCTCACAGATCAGACCAGTATTGCCTTAAACGTTTTCAATGTTATCTTAAGAAATTCCACCACCCAGGTTGAACTTGAACACTCATGGGTGGCCATCGAATAGTACATCAATGTCCAGGAACAATTGGAAGCTAGACAAAGACAACTCAGAAATCAACCATAGCTCCTTTTCCTTTTAAAATAATTGTTTTCTTCTTCTTTATATCCTAGACCCTCTTTTCGGATGCCTAGACTTTATACTCTCAAGCCTTGAGTACAAAATCTGGAAAAACATATAGTATGTTAAAGGATCATGTAGAAGTGTTAAGACTCATGTTGGAAAGATGTAGGCAATGTCAAACATCACTGGATATTAAGAGTTTCATTTTTGGGACAACCTTTGGAATATTGTTGGGACATATAGTGTGTAAACAAGGTTTACTAGTGGATCCTATTAATATTGCAGTGATTGTCAATTTACCACCACCAAAGTCAGTGCGTCAGTTGAGAGAAACACTACGACATACAACCTATTACAGGAAATTTATAAAGGGGTATGTGCAAATTACTGCGCCAATGGAAAAATTGTTAAAGAAGGATATCTGATTCCATTGGAATGAGAAATGTCAACAAGGGTTGGAAACCTTAAAATAAAATATGGTCACATCACCAATCCTAGTATTCCCATATTAGGAAAAGACATTTCATGTGCATGTAGATGCATCAACCATAGCACTTGGAGAAATTATGGCACATCCAGGAGAAGGGGAATTAGACCATCCTATAGCCTTTGCAAGAAGAAAAGTTTTAGAATCAAATCAGAATTACAACACCACAAAAAGAGAAGGCCTAGCCGTGGTATATTCACTTCATAAGTTCAGGCACTATTTACTGGGTAAACACTTTAAGATGTGCATAGATCATTCTACCCTCAAATATTTAGTAAACAAGCCAATGTTTGGGGGGAGGATCTGCAGATGATTGTTGTTATTCAAAGAATTTTATTTTGAAGTAATAGTCAAGCCAAGGAAGCTAAATGTAGGACTTGATCACATGTCAAGGGTAACTAATGGAGAGGAACCTACCAACTTGGAATACAACTTCCCTAATGCGCAATTGTTTTCAGTACATATAGCTGATGAATATTTTTCTGATATTATTGAATAATTAAGTATAGGGGTTTAACCACAAGAGTTTATCACCGCGCAGAAGAAAAATATGGTAGTCAAAGTTGCAGACTATCAACTTATTGCAGGACACTTATATAAGATGGGCACAGATAGTATTTTGAGAAGATGTGTATTAGAACATGAAAGGCCTAGAATTTTGGCAAAAGTTCATGAAGGTATAGATGGAGGACACTATGCAAGAAAAGATACCACGTGGAAGGTATTGCACACAGGATTATGGTGGCCAATAGTCCATAGAGATGCCAAGGAATATTTCTAGAAATGTGATGTATGTCAGAGGGTTAGAAAACCCAACAAAAGGGATGAGATGCCCCTAAGACCACAAGTAACCTTGCAGGTATTTGAAAAATGGGAAATATATTTTGTTGGACCAATTAATCCACCAACAGAAAGGTCAAGAGATAGATATATCATTACTACGACGAAATACTTAACAAGATGGGAATAAGCAGCACCACTCAATGACTGCAGCACAGAGACAACAAAAAAAAATATTTTTTGAGAAAATAATCACCAGATTTGGATGTCCAAGGATTTTTATGAGTGACCAAAGCACTCACTTTATCAATAGTACCATTAGGGCTATGACTGAAGAGTTTTAAGTTTATCACCAGAAGAGTACACCATACCATCCTCAGGAAAATGGAATAGTAGAAGATTTCTAAAATATCTTGGAGAATGCTCTGACAAATATCTGCAATGTCAACATTGATGATTGGGACTTGAAAATACTAGCAATACTATAGAAATATAGGACCACATGTAATAATTTGAAAGGAAAAACACCATTTAGGTTTGTGTATGGGTAGGAAGCAGTAGTGCCATTAGAATTTTGGTACCTAGTCTGCACGTGGCAATAATTACCAACATGAAAGAAAGAGTCATAGTACAAGAAAGGTTAAATCAACTAATGGAGATGGAAGAGGACAAGATTCTTGCAGGATTTCATCAGGAAGTGCAGAAAGAAAGAGACAAATCCTGACCTGAAATACATATTAAGAAGAAGAATTTTAAGGAGGGAAACCTAGTCTTATTCTATGACAGTAAAGTTTTTCAACATCCTGGTAAGTTTAGAATGCATTGGCTAGGGCCATATGAAGTACATCCTGGTAAGTTTAGAATGCATTGGCTAGGGCCATATGAAGTAAATATTGTCATAGATGGGGGATCTATGTAGCTAAAGGATTTGGGAGGCACATACCTTAAAGGAATTATCAATGGAAGTCAACTGAAAATGTACATGAACAATCGACCTCCTAACCCTTAAAAGTTACAACACAGGGGGAAAAGACATGTATATAGTGTACTATAGTAGAGATTAGGACAAAACAATGAGGAAAAGAAATAAAAAGGAGAAAAAGAGGGAAAAATAAATACAGAAATAGAAAATGAAAGAAAAATACAAAAAGATGCAGTAGTTGACTATAGTACAAGAGGGAATGGAAAACATTTCACACAGTAATTACCACGACAAACATCAAAAGCCAGTGCGTAGGAAAAATTAAACTCGACACAAGTGCATGAAAAAAGTGAAAAATGAACACGATTGGGTCTATAAAAGGCAGAAAGCACATAGTTATTCAACACTTAGCAATTTTTTAGCACAAAGAGAGAGATAGAGTGCGTGCCCTAGCTAGAAGTTTACACAAGAGCAAGAAAGTGTGTGAATTTTAGAGAGGATGACTCCACTAAAGTTTGATGTGCTAGGACAGGTCATCTAAATTACTCGGTAGGTCCAAAGGTGTTAGGAAAGAATGCAACAGCCTGAAAATTTGGTCGATCTAGAGGATGTTACCACCTCGGACCCATAATCCATTAGCCCAACATGGGTCGAGGAAGAGACCTCCACAACGCAACAAAGAGAAATAGGGCAGAGCTTTGGGGCTCAGAATGGAATTTCAAACCCTAACCTTGAGATGCCTGCAAAACCCAATGAAACAATGGGAACACGAAAGCTCCATGAACACAAGGAGGTGTTGGTTGAAGAAATCACCGATCGACCAGAGTCTGGAAGGGAAGAAGAGGACGTAGATGCAGCAGAGGCAGACACATATGCTGCGGGACAAAAAAGGAAGGCATAGGACACCATGGAGATTAAACTCCCATATCTCCAGGATACAGTCATTGATGTGGATGATATGTTGGGAAAGGTACCTAATCTTAGGTATGTCAACCATGATGTGCGTGATGCAGCTAAATTCCTAGAGTTGGATGAGGAGAATTATTGGATAAATATAGGGGAAATTGGACCCATAGGAAAACCCATACTGGAGCTCCCACAATGGATAACCGCGCTATACAATTCATGCATCATGAACCTATTGGACATACCACATTTTGGGCGCGGTAAGAACATTGGGCTCTGTGTAAAACAGTTACTCGCCCGCGTCCATGGAGACATCCTATGGATGGACAGGCCGATACAAATATATGTGGCATTGATTTCCAATATCACTAGACTACCCACAGTCGGTGCACAACCCGAAGAATACATAGATAACAAGGCACATGAAAAAGAAATAATAGAACAAGTTAAAGCGTAGTTTGACACTAGGGGGAACATAGGAATTTTCAACAAAGACATTAATGACAGCATGACAAGGTTTTCCAACAAGTTGATGGCATGTAAACTTTTGAGGAAATTCCACAGAGAGAAAGCACCAACAGGTGATATTGCAGCAATCATGCAGTGCGCGAAGGGGATTATGTTCAGCTGGGAACCATACCTGCTAAACTAGTTCTTAATAGATTTTCCAGACGCACAAGACAATGGAACCGAGTTCCATTAATCATGGTTGATTTTCTTGATAGCTTTGGCAGGGTGGTAGGATTCCAAATTCTGGGCATTTTTGGACAAGATGGGGAATTGTTATGAGGCCAGGTATGAGTCCCTCTGGCAGGAAAAGGACAACAAGATGAAGTAGGAAATAATATTTTTTTTGCAATGCTACTAGAAGAGATACAACAACGCACAACAAATGTGAGGTACATATTGATGGAGGTATTACAAGAGACAGATGAAATAGTTAAGTTCAAGGCATCCGGTCATCACATATGGATCCAAGCTTCCAGGGATCCCAAGAAGGCATGGCTCAAGATGCGGTACAACATCAAGAGAGAGGAAGTGGACTGGATCATTAAAGATTGGCCTGCACAATGGCAACTACCAGTAGCAAAACCAGCCATCAAGACAAGAATGACACAGTCCTCTAATCCTAAGGATAAGGCCGAAGAAGGCTCATAAAAAAGAACAAGTAGTATGGATGAAAATACTAGAACAATTACAGTGTAGACTTAGCCAACTGGGAGCAGTGCAGTACCAAAACTTCCAAGGAGGAAACCAACAATAGCAAGGATAGGAAGCCAACCACAGACTAGGAAGAAGGACAATTCATAGGCTGGAGAATAAACAACCCAGGGTACAACAAGTGGGGTGCATCCCTTACAGACAACAAGGAAGCCCGCACAAGAAAAAGAAGCGTGCAAGAAATGAAAATATGAGATAGAGGACCTAGACATCACCTTGACAAAGGATGATGTGGAGCTTGTCGGAGAAAAGTTCTAAGACAGGGTTGAAAAAGTGGTCAGAATTGCAGAATCAGAATGGGAATAAATCATGGAAAATCTCTTAGAGGTCCATGAAAATATACAACAACTAAGGAACCAAGCAGGATCACAGGCCATCGCACAACAATAAGAAAATACACAGCAACCACCTACATAGAGAGAAGGTGGGGAGATAGTGGAGTTCTTATTCTAGGGTAGGGAGATGTTTATGATAACACATCAAATGATCAGATTCAATTAGGAGACTGCACAGAAACCCCTGGAGGAGGTGGAACGAGTGGAAATGGCCATGCAACAAATTCCCACCAAGGCACTATATGCACTCCAAGATAGTGTAATGTAACAAGTGCAGTCCAGGGTCCTTCCAGACACCACAAACTTGCAGGTGGGAAGAGGAGTCATGAAAATGATTCAAATCACGTAAAACCAATTAACCACCTAGAAGGAGGAGGAGAAATAATGTGTGGATAAGCTAGAACATGGCTTAACAATAGTTTATGCTCACATCCCAAACAACGTGAAAGCACCATAGAAAATCACAGAGGAGACAATCAGTGTGATCTCACAAACAATTGACCAATACAAGAAAGATATCGAGCAGCTCAAGGAAAGGCTTAACCCTACGACTCCTCCCACGGTTCAAGAGTAGAGGAAACAATAAGTTGCACTCCAAATAAATGAGATGGAGAAACAAGAAAGCGCAACAAAAAAATTGTTCGACAGAGCCGTGCAGCTATGGATAGTGCTGGAAGAGGGCGCGAAGGTTCAACGGTGGGACCAAGAAGAGGATACAATAAACACATCCATACAAGAGCTCAAACAAAGGCAGAATATAATGAGCATCACAGAGTGCTTGAAGGGCACTTAATACATGAAGAAGTTGCAGACAGATTTGAAAGCAGTGCATATGCAGAAGCAAGAAAGACAAGAGGAATTGGAACCCCTCCAAGAATAAGCAACATAGGTGACTGTGTAGTTGGAGGAAGAGAAAACAAGTAGATCACAAGCACAAGCAGAGTGCATAGCCTTGATGTAGGAGGAGATAACAACGCAGAAAGTAGAAGAGCTAACAAGAAAAGTTGTGCATATGAGAGAAAAAGAAGAGGAACTAGCAGAACAATTCCTTAGTTTAGACAGGGAAGTGTAGGGTGCGCACTACCGAAGTCGCTCAGGATGAGCCACATGTCAATTTTGGGGGCCTGTTGGGCGCAGGCCTATTTTTAGGAAAGACCCTATTTTTTGAAGGGAAGGCCTAATTTTGGAGAAGAACAACTGGTAGGAAAAGCAACATGCATGAGGAAAAGCAACACGTGTGAATAAGAGAAGCATGCAAGGCACGTAGGAAGGAAAACCTAACTATGCTAGGGTTAGGGTTTGGGTAGAGATTGTAATGACAAAAAATCTTGTAAAATAGTAAAAGTAGAGCGACAAGAGATTGGGAATTTTTCTCATTTGAAGGCTTACCCATTTCCTTGTGATGTTTTGTGGTACTTATGATAGTTTCTATATCATTGAAATCTATGTCAACTTCTTGAATATTAGGGTCATAGCTATCATTCTCTTCTTCTCTTCTTACAAATGAGTTTACAAGTCTAGGGCTAAGTTCATCTGAAATCAAATGATTTTAAAACGGATGACTGGGGTGAAACCCCTTGATTTATTATGCATATCTCAAGTTGGAATGGTTCAAATCGGAAGCATATTCGTTGATCTTGGAAATTCCTCTAAGAATAATTTCACCAACTTTCGCAGGAAGAGGTATGAATTGATTTTTTCTTTTCTTAGAAAATGTTTGAAACCAGTATTTGTATTGTCTAATTATATCAATAATAAATAATTTATCAAATACATAATACAAAAGAAAGACATAATTTTTATTAGAACAAAAAAACATATTGTAAGCATTCATTTTTTCAAGAACTCCTTTGCCTTTTAGAGAAGTTGACACCTCTAATGAGAGTCGGGAAGTATCTTCCCCAAATAATAGCTTCTTAAATTTAGACACAAAATCATTATATACTTCATAGAAATGGTGGCCAACTTTCTTCCTCCCTAAAGCTTTATACCACATGGTCACCGGGTTCACCTTTGTGTTTATCCTTCTGGCAATATTCAAACCCTTAAAAGCATGACAATAGGTGATAGAAAATATCAAATAGGATGACATATAAAATTTCTTCTCAGTCTTGAAATTTGTCAGTTTTGTAGTAATGCCATTTAAAATAATGTTTTCCCAATCGAAGATTGCATTTTCGTGAACTGTGAAATGCAATATATACAATGCCAGTCGAAGAACGGTTTCTATAGAGTCTTGGCCAGCAATTCAATAAAACAACCATGTAATTTTATTATAGGGATTTTTCAAATAAATTACTTGAATCCTAGATATGTCTTACAGAATTAATGAAGGATATTGTAAATACTCTTGAAGAAGTTTGATTCCATTATTTTTTTCTTTTTAGAAAATTCCTGGCTTCTTCCCTTTGTAAACCAGGTTTGGCTCCAACAATTTCAACATCTCCCTGAATATTGAAGGTGCCAAGGAAACAGGAGGATTTCTCTCTAATGGGATGGATCGACTGTTTTGGATGAATTTTTCGATGCACTAGGCGACAATATCTTTGCATTCGAATACCTACGGGACACTGCCTGCGAGAACTACCGTTGAAGTATTCACCTGGTTTTTTTCATTACCTAGTAGATTTGAATAGTACCAATATGACCGGGACCAATGATAGTTCTGGCATTCTCTGGTGAAGAGGTTCAAGGTATCTCCACAGAAATGTTCTTTTCTCATGACTAACTTTGTTGATTTGGCAAGATTTTCTTGTAATATTACTTTACAGAGTAAAATAATTTTAGGTTAGATTTCTTTCGAAAAAATAATTAACTTGAAATAAATGAGATTTTCCTCGATATAAACACCATTAATTAACGACCATTTCAGAAATGAAATTAGTAGTTGAGTCCATAAAGATAACATTAAATGTGACTCGAGAAAATTGAAAGAAGGTACATGTGACGATGGAGAGTCGGAGTGAGCGATTGGAAGGGAAGGGAAAGTCTGTGAGTCCGAAAGTCCACATGTCTGAAATTTGGAAAGTATGAATAGATGAAATCGCTAAGTTCTGAGATATGTCGGGCGGGCTATGAGAGGAGTGAAAGCATAACATGTTACTTTGCAAGTCTACGATACAAAAAAAAACTAAGTGTTGAAGCGGACTGATATATGGGCAAAGAGATCATAATACAAGTCCAAGAGTTCACGAGTTCACCAACCCACGAACATGGGAAAAATGACTAAGTGTGGTAACCTTGATACAACAAATAAAGGGAATATGGGATATAGAAGATTCAGGAAGAATTTTATAGAAGGGGGAAAGAAAAGTTAAGAAAAGAAAAGGGAAAATAGAAAGAAAGGGGAAGAACAAATGGAACTAAACACCTCCCTAATGATCACCTAGTGGGTCAAGTGTGAAAAACATTCGTACACACTCAAAGGCATCAAATTTGACTCTCTAGAAACATTTAAATTCTATCGTATGGAAAATTTCCTAAAAAAGGGTCATTCTAACATTATTTCATAATTCCATACTATTCAATCCTTTCAGTATGCTTCTTAGCCAATTCATCTAGATTTGTAGTTACTTTTGGACAAAAACGAATAGGTATTTGAACTTCCCCAAGGTCTACCACCCTCACTTTGAGAGAATGATCATAGTATCCCACTACTCCCAGGTATACTACCATCCAATGTGCACCTCTAATGTCATTTTTTTTCCCAAAAGAATGAACTAAAAAATATTTTCTAAGAACTATTGGCTAATGGTATCATATATCCTAGTACTATCCCGTAGTCTTATTCAATGGTCGTGGTTCTTAAAAAAGAAGGCACTTTATGCACTTGTCTTTATTTTCAATCTCTTAACAACTTGACCACCAAAGATAAATTTCCACATTTTGGTCATTGACGATATCTTCAATAATCTACATGGCTCTTAGTTCTTCACCAAACTTGTTCTTCACTCAAGTTATATGACGGCAACAACCCCCTTCCATCCTTGGGATATTGCGATCTCCCGGTATTAGATCTCCAACTCCTCGAACCAAATTGGTTCTTCGAGCCTTCAACTAACCCTGAACAAATAATGCACACACAGGTCCCCTTGATGTGACCCGCAAGTTCGGACTACTTGCAACCCCGCTCTTTGGTGCTTGGAAACACCAATTGATGAGTACTATTTATGCATTAGACTCCTCCCTTAATGTGACCATAGACTGTTGTCTTGGACTAATCCCTTCTCCACTTCAGGCTTCAACGATATTGCAATCTCCTCCTTTGTTTCCTCTTGAAACACCTTTCTCCGAATTCACAGGTCTCTGCCATGCGTCTCCCTCAATCTAACGGTTCAACTGTACTTTGGGTTTTACAACTTCATGAAACTTCACTTACTCATCTCTTACTTCCTCCAGACCTCTAATTCCTGAATTCTCTAATCCTCTTCCATGTGTCTCCTCGTAGCCAATAGTTAATATTCGCCTAGCAACTTCAACGATCCCACCTCTCTATTACTTCAAAATGATCTGAACTCCAAAATGACAGAACACCTCTCGGTCAATTATCCATGAAACTCCTCATATCTGAGAGTCTGGAACGATCCCAATCCCACCTAGATGGATCTCGCTTGGATAATTCTGGAAAACCTCAAAGGACTTCTCCTTTTGATATTTCCTCATCATTCTTCCTCCTGAGCTTGTTGTTCCTCGAACTCTTGTCTTCTCAGAGTATTCCTTTCGACACTTATTTGAATTCCATCATGTGCACTCTTTGCAACACGTCTTCCTCCACAACATGGATTCTCTATGGACAACTTCCTCTCACCCTTCTGAACTTCTGATTCAAAAGGCTCTGTTGCACACTCCTTTTGGACAAACTCCCTTCAAGTTATTTCTCCAGAACTTTCTGAGTCAAAATGGAATCTTTCACGCACACCTTTTGATTGTTATGCACTCCTTGCACCTATAAGATTCACGTTATCTCTTCTGAGCTCATGATTCGAAACAAACTTTTTCAACGCACTCCTTGCGGACACTATGCACACTTGCACTTTCTCATAGAAGAGAAACAATTGAAACTTATTTAAACTTCACAGGTTCATACATTCAGCCATGTAAATGTATTCATAAACACAAGAACAAGAAATAACAAAGAATTGTAAATAAAAGTAATTATATCATTCGTTCATTCAGATAGACATGACAACACCATACATTTGGGACAATTCTCCTCTGCTATATTCATTCAACTGAAATATACATGTGTTCATATATTTCTCTCGGTATCTCTCGACTCTTAGCTACAATGGAAACAAGTCTTAGTAATTAGAGTGCCAATAACCTCTACAATCTAATCAGTAGTCTCTTCTGGGAAACAATAAAAATATTTATACAATAGGGTCTCATCAAGATCTTCTCTCCAACTATTCCAAAGATATCCTATCGAATTAAAAGCTATCAACTATTAGAATTTATTACAATAAATATTTTTGACAGATAGATTAGATCGAACACATCGAATCTGTACTTCACTCGGCTACATTAAGAGAAATTACATTCTCCAATGTCCTCATGAAATTATCCATATCTACAGAATTAAATAAGTTCTTTAATTACAATTCCTTTCAAAATATTTGTGTGATACGCTTCTTCAAAATTTAGAATTCTTCAAAATGCACGCTAGTGCACCTAGCTGTCCTCCACTTGTGCTTTGCTGGCGATTCTCTTGCATCATACTCCTTTGGATAAAAAATTCATGGACTCTTTTCCATGAGCTCCTACACCAACCTTCCATGCTTCTGGATATCTACTTTGTTTACCCAACTGACATCTTCTATTGGTCTTCCTTTCCACTTTAGAAAATACTCAAAATATGTTTTCCTTTTGTTCTTCTTACGAATTCGTCGATCTACGATATTCTCCATCTGTGGATTCTCTGCTACTTGCATCTTCTTTTTCAATTGTACTTCCTTTTGATCTTCGGTTCCTTCAGCTCCATCTTCCCTGTAAAGATATAGGTCTGCAATGTTGAATATGGGCGATATACCCAGAGCTTTTGGCAGCTCTATCTCATAAGTGTTCTCACCAAATTTTCTTAGAATTTTGCACGGCCCTATATTCTTCAACTTTAGTTTATTATATGTCCCTATTGGGAACCTCTCCTTCCTAAGATGTGATAGAACTTGTTCCCCAACTTCAAACTGAAGTTTCCTCCTACGTTGATCATCTCTGCATTTATATTCATTCTTGCTTCTTTGCAACTGCTCTATGATTTGATTATGAAGCTTCTGGATTTCTGCAACGAAGTCTTTGGCTCCAACGATCCTAAATTCACTTTTCTCCAGATCTCTTAACTCTAACACTCCCCTTAGATTCATTCCATACATGATCTGAAATGGACTCTTTCTGGTACTTTTGTTCACTGAGTCATTATATGCAAAATCCACCTGTGCTAGAATCTGATCCCACTGGCTATGATGTTCAGTGACCAAACTTCTCAGCAAATCTCCTAAACTTTGATTCACCACCTTAGTCTGTCCATCTGTTTGAGGGTGATATGCATAACTAAAGGATATTTTATTTCCCATATTCTTCCATAATGTTCTCCAGAAATGAACAATAAATATGGTATCCCTATCTGAAACAATACTCCTTGGAAATCCATGAAGTCTCACAACTTCTTTGAAAACTAGATTAGCAACGTGCATTGCATCATTGGTTTTCTGGCATGGGATAAAGTGTGCCATCTTTAAAAAAATTTCAACTACCAAAAATATGGAATCACTTCCTCTTTGTGTCCTTGGCAATCCCAACATGAAATCCATTCTTATTGCATCCCAAGGCCTCTTTGGAATAGACAATGGTTGATACAACACAATATTTTGTCTCTTCCCTTTTTCATACTAGAAAATCTTACATCTATTCACAAAAATTTTCACCTCTTCTCTCATACTTGGCCAATAATACAAAATTTTCAACTGTGCAAATGCTTTTTCCTAGTCGAAATGTTCGGCTAGACCTCCACTATGATTTTCCTTCAACAAATTCTCCCTCATCGAACATTTTGGTATACACAACTAGCAACCTTTGAATATAAACCCATCTTGAATCATGTATTGGGCCCATTAGCTTCTGTCTCTGAGCACAGGATTCACACATGCTTCATATGGATCATCATGAAACATTTCCTTAAGGTGGTCAAACCCCAATGTTTTCACTTGAAATTCCTGCAGAATTAGGCATCTCTTGCTCAATGCATTAGCAACCTTGTTAGCATTACAAGAAATATGTTTAATGACAAAAGTGAAATTTTACATAAACTCTATCCACTTGGCATGTCACTGGTTTAACTTATCTTGTCTGGTTATGAATTGTAAAGCCTGATTATCGCTATACAAAACAAACTCTTTTGGAACGAGATAGTGCCTCCATTTCTTCAAGGCTTGAATTATGGCATAGAACTCTTTATCATATGTGGAGTATTTTCTCTTAGAATTGTTTAGTTTCTCACTGAAATATGAAACAAGCCTATTATCTTGGCTTAAGACTGTTCCAATTGCAACTCCACTCGCATCACATCTCACATTAAATGTCTTCCCATAATTTGGTAATACCATAATCAATTGTTATGTTATCTTCTCCTTCAATATATTGAAGCTCTTCCCAGCCTCTTGTGTCCATTTGAAAGACTTACGCAT
>CBVK0104025288.1:0-18676 GCA_900067695.1 Picea abies
AGCTACAGAATCTGGCGATTCTGTAGCTGGTCTAAATTAAACATATAATCATTTTAAAATCAATTCAAATCTTAAAGAATATATTCAAACAATTGAACAATATTTGATTGCTAATTAGAAACAGAAGAATCATTCAAATCAAAACTTGTATGCACATTGGAAAAAACTAAATCGTGATCAATCGAATGATAACAGAGATGCATGCACTCTGTTCAATTTGTTATCACCAATTTAGGGTAAACAGAACTGCTTTAGATAATTCAACAGTAATGAAATGATTTTCATGAACCAACTCCAATCGACATAAATAATTTATGTTTCTTCAGCCATCGACAAAATCATTGTCGAATCCAAACGAAATCAACATGATCATTTTTTCAAATTAATAGAACTATATTAAACATATACAAACGATCATGCTATTTGCAAATCAAATCAAAACTTGTGTGTAAATCGAAACAAATGAAATCATAATTGAATTAGTCAGTTGATAACAGGATATGTGGGATTTTTCAAACGTTTGTCATTGCCAATTGGGAGTAGACAGAATCGATTGACAGTCAACGAAATCATCACTTGAATCAATTTCAAAACGAACTATTAGCCGAGTTTTTCATATGGATTCAACAGAGAAAAAATATGTCGATCTGAGCTTAACAAAATCATTTTTGAAAATCAAAACCAACAGAGCAACATCAAATCTATTTTCTATACCAATCCAACTCATACATGCAATCGTGCTAAGTCAATACACGCAACAATCATTTGCAAATCAAATCAAAACAGGAACGAATCGAAACAGTTCGGGTTTGACACAATCGTTATGAACCAAAACAGTTCCACAATTTTAGCGAATAGATCTTTTGCACAGGTCAAATGTAATCCAAATCCAAACGAGAATGTCGATTCAATACAAAACAGAGTCATTTTTCCAATTTAATAGACTACCTTGTATTTATCAAACCAATAACTAATAATGACGCATTACTCTCATAAAAAAAATCATACCAATTCAAACCTACGAAAATTGTTTCAAAATCAAACCATAAGAATTAAATCAGAGACGATAGCAATCCAACCACAACAAAATTGTATCAAATCAAAACATAACCATGTTCTAATTTTAGCATAAAAATCTCCTATATAGGTCAGATGCAATCAAAATCCAAGCGAAAGAAAACCCCATTGATTTCGTTAATTCAAATCAACAGAACTATTCTAAAATGAATCAAACCAAGTCAAAAACAATCAATCGCTTCTACTAATCTGGGAACTAAATCGTAGGGATGTTCGAGTTTAGGAAACAAATTTCCCACTCATGATTCATAACGAAGTTATTTTGGCAAAATGGAAGCAAACAGAATCATTTTGAATGAAAACAAACAGAGCTATCGAAAGCAAATTCAATCGGTTATAACAATCCAAGCCAACACATAAAACGAAATTAATATTTGAAATTCATACCTGAGCAGTAATAAAGAGGCTTCGATTAGGATAACTTGGAATTGAAGAAGGATGTTACCGTGTCGACATTCCTGAAGACAATCGAACCAGTGGTTTTTTGTTTCTTGTCATTAGCTTGAAGCATGTCCCTTTCTTTTGATAGCACTGTGACTTGGTCTTCTAATGATTTGATCTTTGATTGCAACAAGGGAACGTTAGTGTAATAACGCTTTATCCACACATTGCAATGGATGCATGATGTTTGTTTGGTCTTTGATAACACAGGCGAGGGTTTGTTTAAGCCAATAGGGGTTTCATTATGCAGCTTGATTCCTGGGTAGTTAGGATTGTTCTTTAGGCACGAGGAAAATTAGAGACAAAGTCATACGGTTGCTCAGAGCATAAGCCATGGGAATAGGGGTACTCTTCAGCTAGGAAACGCTCGATATCGGAGTCCGAGTCCAAGCTCAGAACTATGGGCTTTTGGTCGACGTTTGGCTTAGGTTTTTTCCTGGCAAGTCTCAATATCAATTGAGCATTTTTCTTACCCTTGTTGTCGACAGTAGGATTACCGTTGACTTTCTTACTCACAGGCTTCTTGACATCCTGTGTCTTGTTTGTTATGATGTCGGGTAGGTCAATATTAGGGAAAACTGAGGGTTTGGCAGGGGGTAGAAGAATATGTAATGGCACAGCTGGCCCGACCCTAGTCTCACTGAGCATAGCCTTATCGATTTGAGCAGACTCTAGATCAGTAAATCCATTTCTAGACAGAAAGCCTTGCCAATTATCGCCATGGAGGTTTAAATGGTGGACGACAATGAGTCTGATTAGGCCGTGATGAAACAAGCTGATATCAGCCTTCTCGCGTTTGAATCTCTTAGACATCTTATAAAGACTACGCAAGAAGTAATGCGGCATGTTCAAAAAATAACCCATGAAATTCATTAATAACTGGAGGTGATACAGAAACACCAAGCCATACCAACCTTCACAGGTCACACATTGTTTCACAAATACCAAAATATCATGCCACCTGGGTTTAAGGGTGGAAATAGGCATACCTTTATCATAGGAAACAACATTCCTTGATACAAATAGCAATGGCCATGACACCTCATCAAATTTGGAGTTTTTAAACCATCGCTGGCCCATGGCTGCTAGTCCTGTAGCAGAGCTTATGAATTCTTCATTGAGTTCAAGATGAATGTCACCCACTTTATCCCTACACCCATAAAAGGTGAGGGCGAATTGTTGGGCAACCGAAAGGTTGAAGCCCTCGAACCTCTGTATAAACACAAGCCAACCACTCTCTTCTAAATCCTTTCGAGCATTATCGAATAGTAACAGGGCTTGAGTACCATTTGGCTCTATGCGCACCACCGGTGCCATAGACGGGAGCACACAGTGAGTGAGGTGGATGGGCCAGGGTTTGAACACAACATACGTAGGGGCAGAACACTCACAGGCTTACCCAAAACTAGCAAAGGTGAAACGGGATAGGGGGAAAACATTAATGACAAATCGTGCGAAGGTGGTGGAGCTATTTCGGCCCATGCAAAATAGTCATCTCCATAGTACAACCGCCGACGCATATAACTATTCAACCCACTATTGCATAGGTTAAAACTACGCCATTCAATCAACCAATGAAATCTATGGTAAGTGGATTAAACATTTGTGTGAGCAATATTTATAGTTTCAAAACCAAAGCAATAAATCGAAATCACACCAAGGGTTTGATTATATGAACTATGTGTTGTATGAAACGATTTATACCAAGGGTCTTACCACAACACAAATGTGTTTTCATGAAACCAATGTGTCAAGTGAATTGATCAAAGAACATATAAATCCAATCATCAATGCATCACAAACTCAATCACTCATAAAACGAAATTATATAATCAATCAAAGAATGCCAAATTAGTACAGATCAAGGGGTCTTGCCAACTGTACAACAATAAGTAAATTGGAAACGCAATGGACATATCAACAAGAATGATCACAACAATCTTGTGACGATTTTAATATGACTTTGAAAACCAAGTTTTCATGCTTGCAGTCGTGAAAACAAGAACTAAGGTAAGTGTGCAAATAGCGCAAAAATAATAGTGTCATTTTATTCAAGGATTGCGACGAAAATCGAGGTTTGCAAAACACTGGTGTAGGCAGCTTATAAGGACAATAGAAAAATGTGAATTGGCTGCCAACAATGGTGACACACTGGTAGAAGCAGTTATGTCTGCTAAAAAGAACAAACTCAGATTAGGATAACGAGAAAAATTCTAACTCAAAATTAACAACCAGAAAAATCGTGTAAA
The DNA here is from genome assembly GCA_900067695.1 of Picea abies. Lineage (NCBI taxonomy): Eukaryota > Viridiplantae > Streptophyta > Pinopsida > Pinales > Pinaceae > Picea > Picea abies. The sequence goes on from CBVK0104025288.1 coordinate 3,768, forward strand.
CATCTTCATTAACCACATATTCCAGCAGTGTTTAAAGGATGAAAACTGATAACAATCTTAAGACAAGCGAGCCACAATATTAAAGATAAAATCCCTAATACTGTTGACAGAGCCACTGCTGCCAGCAGGCGTCCATAGCCTCGACAGGGTTTCCATTTAACCCACTCTGATATCCGTATCCTGCCAAGAAGTTTCGGATCAGAATAAAGGACATTTTAAGGTCAAGAGGTTCCATATTTACCAATTTTCATATACCCGACATTGCTTCGCTGCCAGGGGGCCTATTCAGTACCCCAACAAAGTTTTCTTGGCATCATGCATGCATTTACCCGCTGCCAGCAGACCTGTTCAATATCCCGACAGGTTTACAAGCACTTCCCATAGCTCTTTTATTTGATTTACTTTATAGTCAAGTGGGGTGATGCTGAAAATTATGATATTTTAACATATTTTTTCAGACCTCAGCAGAATTTGTTTTTAGAACAGTTCTTTATTAAGATCCAGAGATGTTTCATTTACATAACCAACTTTCTAAAGTAGGGAGACATCTTCTGAGTCATTCCCTTAAGGAATAGGGACAACATAAAAAGATAATAGATGATCGTGACAGGCTTCACTCAGAGATCAAAATCAGTTAACTTCTTTCAAACAACAGTTTTTTTTTTTAACATAGATGTAAATTTCAAAAGTATACAATTGATGTTTATACAATTTTTTCAGCAGTCATTTTAGTGAGGAATTTTTTGTTTTCTTTGTCCGAATATCTTAGTATACAGGTATGTGTTTCCAAAACAAAAACAAAAGATGATAAACGCAAAGGAGAAATAAAAAACAAAATAGAAAAACAAAAGAAAACAAAAGCAAAATATATACATAATATACAAGGGTTGTCATCAAGAAAAGTATCTTTTCAGGGCTTGGCCTTTCACCGGATAGGTGTCAGGCTGCCCTTCTAGATTCTTCAATCGGAATAAACTGGGACCCAACTTTTCAACAATTAAAAACGGTCCAAGCCATAAGTTTTGAAATTTCGTGTGCTCTCCCTTTCCTTCATGCGGTTTGTCCCATTTCAAGACAAGATCACCTACTTCGAAGTTCCTATCAGAGGAAGAGTTAGCATCGAACCAAATTTTGACTACTAGTTGATGCTGATCTAACTTACGTTTAGCTTGGGCTCTTACCTCTTCTAGCTTCATCAAAGAATTAATTCGGTTTTCTAAGGGGGGACAATCTTCTTCTTGAATTTTCTGCGATAGCTAAAGTGAAGGAAGAAGAATGTGTGGTGGCAGAATTGCTTCTCTACCATAAACGAGAAAGAAAGGAGAGTTACCTACAACAGTTTTTGGTGTTACCCTATCAGCCCAAAGCACGTTTAACAGTGCATTGTGCCATTTTTTGTGATTTTTAGCGACCGTTCTCTTGATGATTTTAATCAGATTCTTATTTGTTGACTCTGCCAATCCGTTGCCCTAGGGGTAATAGCTAGCAGAATACTTCAATTTAATTCATTTTTCCAAAGTGAACTCACTCATCTCAAGAGAGGAAAAATAAGAAGCATTATCGAATACTAAACGATCAGGGATACCAAAACGAGTGATACTATTCGAATTTAAAAAGGCAATTACCTAACTGGTATTCACAGTTCTTAACGTGGTAGCTTCAGACCACCTGGTAAAGTAATCTGTGGCTATTATGATAAACTTATGTTGTTGTGAGGATGGTGGGTTGATTGGACCTATGATATCAAGGCCCCACTGCTGAAAAGGAGAGTCTACTGAAATGGGCTGCAAAGGAAAGGATGGTTTCTATAACTCCCCCGACGCTTTTTGACAAATAATACATTTACGACACAAGGCATGGGCATCTCTAAAAAGTGTGGGCCAGTAATAACTGGCTCTCAAAACCTTATGGGAAGTAGTTTCACCACCAAAATGACCACCAGCTTCTCCTGCATGCAATTCTAGTAAGACTTTTTCTGCTTTGTCTTTCTCAAGACAGCGCATCCGTACACCATCAAAATTTTGACGAAACAAGATACCATTAACCAAATGAAAGGAGGCAGACTTTAATATCAATGCTCTTATTTTAGTGGGATCCAGGTGATGGGGGACTAACCCATTTTCAAGACATAATTTTATGTCATCATACCAAGGAATGACTGAGTTTTGTGCACAACAGATTGCATTTTGATTGTGTTGTCCTAGGTTTGACATATCGCTTTCTTCTTGTTGTCCTGTTGCTGAATCAGCAACTAACTTGCATAACCCTTGGCCTCTCACTATTTGAGCAGGGGTAATTTCTATTTCGTACTCCTACAAGGAGGTAACCCAGTTAGCCCTCTTTTCTCCTAGTTCCTTCTCCACTAACAGGTTCCTGACGGCTAGATAAGGGACAATAACTTTCGTCCTCGATTTCCAAAGATAAGACTGGAAATGCTTGAATGCTTTAAAAACAACGTAGGCTTGCTGATCTACCACTGGGTAATTAAGTTCAGTGCCTTTGAAAGAAGAGCTCATAAAGGCAATGGGTACTTCATTGTTTTCAGTGTTCTTTTGAGTTAGGATGGCGGCATAGGAACGGTCAGAAGAAAAAGTATAAAGCGTAAAGTCTTGCGAAAATTTGGGGATCATGAGAGAAGGAGTGTCTATTATGGCCTTCTTTATTTCATTAAAAGCTTGATTTTCTAAGGCTCCCCAATGATTTTGGGCGTCTTTCTTAATTAGATTCTGTAAACGTCTGACCATTTCGGAGAAACTGGGGACGAATCTCCTTACAAAGTTTATCTGGCCTAAGAAAGACTGCATAGATTTTTTGGATGTAGGAGGGGGAAGCTTTGAGATGACTTGAGTCCTTTCGGGGTTGATAATCATCCCTTTGATCGACACAATAAATCCTAAGAGTTTACCCTATTCTACTGCAAAGATGGATTTTTTAGGATTCAAGGAAATGTCGTATTTACGACATCGCTGCAGAACGACTCTTAAATGAGCTAGATGATCGGTTTGGTTTTTGAAAATACAGTGACATCATCTAAGTAAACTACGACGGACTGATTGATTAAGCCCCGGAAAGCGATGTCCATCGCTCTCTGGAAAGTGGCGTCGGCATTAATCAATCCAAAGGGAATTTTTCGATAAGCGTAGGTGCCCCATGGGGTGTGGAAGGTAGTTTTAAGTTGGTCTGGTGGAGACATCAAGACTTGGTTGTATCCTGAGAAACCATCCAATAAAGATAGCCTCTCAGAACCAGATACCTGTTGAAGGATCTGTTCCATGTGTGGGACAGGATAGTTGTCTTTATCAAACGGTCTATTAAGGTTTCAAAAATCGACGCATAGTCGGATTTCCCCACTTTTCTTCTGGACAGGGACAAGGTTAGAAACCCATTAAGTGTGCCTAACAGGGAAAATTATCTTAGCATTTAGGAGTTTATTTAATTCTTTTTTAACGGTCGGTTCAAGCTTAGGGTGCATTTTTCTCAATTTATGTTGAAAGGGTGAGGTTTGGGGTTTCATAGGAATGACATGTTGTATGATGTTAGGGTCGAAAGTTTTAAGGTTGTCATACGTCCATGCAAAGACATCTTTAAATTATTTGAACAATTTAATAAATGTAGCTTTTTCTTGTTCAGAACATCCTACCCCTAGATTAATGCACTGCGGATTGTTCTTAGTTCCTAAGTTTACTTTTTCATATGATAATGAGGAACTATTGGTTTTAACGTTGACCGATTTTTTGAATTTATCTTGAAGATCATAGAATTTCTCTAATCTAACTACAAATTTGGGGATCAAATTTACCATGTCCGATGAAGATTCAGGAGTTCTCAGATCTGGTATTACCATGAAATCACACAAATTGTCATCGTGCGTGCATTCATCTATCACCATGCCTTGAAAAGTTTCTTCCATATGCAGAAAGCTAATAATCTACTGATTGTCGTCGAAGACTCTCCAGTTCGTGATGTTGTCGGGAATAGATGGCCTGAACAACAGTTTGATGGAGAATGCATCTAGGGACAAGCCTTCTGCAGGAAAGAGTTTAGAATCTACATTAGCTAATAGATCTGCTTCAGAGTTATTCAATATAGGAATAGAATTTATATTGAAAGTAGAAAATTTATTCATTAAATTCCATACCTCAGATTGGTAGCTTTTAAGATGCGGAGAAAGATAGTGGATAGAATCTCTTACTTGTCTAACCACGATTTTGGAGTTGCCAAAGACAATCAAGTTTTGAATGTTCATATCTAAAGCTTTTCTGAGACCTTGGAGTAAAGCCTCATATTCTACAGTGTTATTAGTACATTCAAATTCTAGCCTACATGCAATCAATGTTTTGTTACCTGTGGGATCAATAATGACGCAACCTGCACCAGCTCCTTCTTTGTACTTTGTCCCATCAAAATAAAGAGACCAAATTTTATTTTCATCGGGCACATGAGACCGTTGTGTAGAAGCTGTTGGCTGCATGTATGCTACAATCTTGGACTGTTGTTCTGGATTGGTGATAGTTGAAGCCTCAGCCATGAAATTGCCGAAAAAGGTATCCATCCCTTGTACTTCGGGTGAATCAACAGAATGTGTAAATGGTTCGTTGGTATTGTTCAAATCTGTGACCGTGAACTTAAGGTAGCGTTCACGATTTACCTTGATCTTGTTGGCTTGTCGTTCTCTGGAAGCCATAGGTGAGACCAATATGTCGCAAAATAGCCATGTAGCTGATCCAACCAATCCCTGCTTAAAAAAAAACCATACACTTATGGAATATCCACAACAATAATATCAATAACTTGATGAACCTTGGGGTTAGACGATAATCTTATAAGCACATTTCTTAATTTGCCTACAACTTTAACACTGGTTCGGTCATGTTGGATGATTTTTAAGGTGGATGGTTCAACTTTGGCATTAATCTTCTGGCATACAGACCATGGACTCACATTGGATGACGCTCCTAAGTCTACCATACAATTGTGGACGTTTCTATTAAAGATTTCGAAAGTCAACAAAAATGGAGGTACATTTCTATGAGTGTTAAGGGTGGTAGTTTGTGGCTTTTTACTCGCAATTTCTAAAGCTAATTTATCTACATTATTTACATTATTTATAGGAAGGCATCCTTTGTCTTGAGGATCAGGATTATTTTTAGTGGAAGTTTTCTGAGGAACTTTGTTCTGAACAACCTTGTTTGAATTACCATTTTTTCCATTCTCTGCGATATTCTGTAACATCTTTTGTAGCAGAAATGGAAATTTTAGTAAATCATAAACAAAAATGTTAGCCCTTAACTTTTTGAGGTCTTCAACTACATCATAATCTAAGTTGGGGTTCATATGACTCTGTTTAGTCTTAGCTAGTTTAGATTGTTTTGTAGGCGAAGTTGTAGTGTTTTCCGAAGAAGGTTTGTTTGTTGTCTTACTCCTAGTATTGTAGGGATGAACCGTCTCGAAGTTAGCTTGAAAGATGCTATCCGAGAAGTGTCCATAAATGTTTGGAGAAGTCTCTTCTTCTTGAACTGTCTCTTGCTCAACTACCTCCTCGGGAATCTCAGGAGGCACCAAGTTATCCTGGGCTTCTAGAATTGTTTGAAGGGCGTATTGCAGACTTTCTAGATTAAGGCCCTCTGTGGTTGGATTAGGTCAGTTGATGGGAAAAGGCTTCCGAAATGGGGGCCTGTAAGGCCCTTTTCTCATAGAAGATTCTTCGGTCATCCTTTTCAAGTCTATAACTTGATTTGACAGTTTTTGAACAACTTTAGTTAAGTTTTCTAAATCCGAGCTTTCAGGTTGTGATTTACTTTGGGTAGGTCTAGGGAGGATTTCGCTCTTCTTTTTGGAAGATGAAATAGTCTTTGTTTCGTTTCTAGTAGAGTATTTAAGACTAAGTATATCTTTTTCAATCTGGCTGGCCTCCTCGAAGGCTTCTAACAACATGGCTTTCTTAGATCGTTTAACCCAAATAGCTATACTTTGATGCAAAGCTTTAGTGTAGTATGCTATTATAAGATTCTTAGCAAGCATTGAATCTGTAGGGATTCGATTCTTAAGTGTTAAGAATATTTGATTGAAGTCTTTAAATTTTTCTTTTGGGTTCATTCTTAAGTTAGAAAGGTCCATGACTAGGACTTCCAGAGGCTTGCCATCTCCAAACTTTTCCAAAAAGCATGACTCAAACTTTTCCCAAGACACGATGGTATGGGGTTGTTGGGCAAAGTACCATGTAGAGGCATTTCCCTCGAAAGTATAGGGGAACAACCTATAGACTATGTCTTCATGCTCGACATTGCGGAGTCTTATGGCTAACATAAACTTTTTAATGTGATCTTTAGAGATCTGTTTTGAGTCAGGGTCAAACTTGGGAAGCCATTTCTCCAGATGTTTAGGTAAGGGATGTTGAGATCCAGGTACAACTATGACATCCTGGTCGAGCCAAGGTCTAGCAGGATTGTTCTAGTTGGACATTGGTGTAGTGGGTGTAGAAGGTTGAGAAAGGGAACTTCCTTCGTCGGAAGAATCTCCTCCAGAAGAAGAAGGAGATGATGGAGGTGGTGAGGGAGGTATTCCAGATCCTCCTGCAGCAGGAGTGACGATTGGATCTGTAGGGTTCATAGTGAGGTTAGTTCCTCCGAGTTTCTCTTTGATATTAGAGAAATCTAAAGGTTGGTCCAAAGGTCGATTTGGTTGCCTCAAACGGGCTAAGGCACTATGCGTTCTTATGAGACATTGGCGAACAATCTCTTGTATGTCACCACCTATAGGATTTGGGTATGTTGGCTCAACTATGATGTGTGGATCGTTGTTTGATGTGGTTGTTGTTTGAGGGGGAATGTTATCGGTCAAATGAATTCTTGTCACTATAGGTGAGCGATTAGGTGGGGGAGGAGTCTTACGACCGCCTTGTGCCATTAATTAATTTCAAGCCCTCCTTCTAGCGCCATTTGTTGACGGGCAAAAATGAATGCTCGCCAACTGGAAGAGTGGATCCGGTCAGGGGTTGTCTAAATAACCCAAGCCGTTTGGGATAACCCACCCTAACGTTTTTAGCAGCTCCGTTAGCTAATCTAAGTCCTAGAAAAACAAAACAAAACTACACTAAATAAACTAATCTAAATAAAAATGACAATTAAAACAAACTATAATAACTTTAATTCTATAAAATCAAATGTTCAATTAACAACAGAATAAAATTCAATTACAAATGTACAATATTTACAAATTACAGATTTAAATGAAAACCTGCAAAACTCATTTGTAATCTGTCCTAAGACAACGAAGCTATTGTTTTTTGATTTTATAATTTTATGAAAAATAAATAAAATAAAAAAAACTAATCTACCTAAGCTAAGAAACTAAAACACTAACTCTAACTACAAATCTAAACTATACATATATCTATCTAAACTACTTAAATACCACTAATAAGCTAACCTGTAATAACGCTTTCCAATTTTTGCTGAGTAAAGAATCCAATTCAGTTGTTCGATGGGAAGAAACCCACATCAGATCCTCTGCAAGCCTCTAGTAAACAGTAAGTAGCAGTGCTCTTTTGAATATCGATAATAGAACAAACAAGACATAAAAATTACAGCAATCTTATAATTTACAAATAGTCGCAGCTAGATAAATCTGTGTGCAAGGACTTATACAAAATGATTCAATTAACGAAGAAGAGAAATCTGTAATTCATTAAATGAAACAAAGTAATTGCTGTATTTTTTAAATAAGAGAGATCAGATATGGATAACACATTAAATTAAATCACATCAACATGCAATGAATTATGATAGCTAAAGTAGTCGATAATTAATTGCAAACTGACATGAATAAAACCTGAAACAAAAGTTTGATATATTGAAAGTGAAAGCTGTTACAAGACATCAACTTTCATCTCAGTCTGAATCATAAATCCAAAATTGACAAAAATCTAATTTGTAAGACTAGCTACAGAATCTGGCGATTATGTAGCTGGTCTAAATTAAAAATATAATCATTTCAAAATCAATTCAAATCTTAAAGAATATATTCAAACTACTGAACAATATTTGATTGCTAATTAGAAATAGAAGAATCATTCAAATCGAAACTTGTATTCACATTGGAACAAACTAAATCGTGATCAATCGAATGATAACAGAGATGCATGCACTATGTTCAATTTGTTATCACCAATTTAGGGTAAACAAAACCGCTTTAGATAATTCAACAGCAATGGAATGATTTTCATGAACCAACTCCAATCAACACAAATAGTTTATGTTGCTTCAGCCATCGACAAAATCATTGTCGAATCCAAACGAAATCAACATGATCGTTTTTTCAAATTAATAGAACTATATTAAACATATACAAACGATCATGCTATTTGCAAATCAAATCAAAACTTGTGTGTAAATTGAAACAAATGAAATCATAATTGAATTAATCAGTTGATAATAGGATATGTGGGATTTGTCAAACGTTTGTCATTTCCAATTGGGAGCAGATAGAATCGATTGGCAGTCAACGAAATCATCACTTGAATCAATTTCAAAATGAACTATTAGACGAGTTTTTCATACGAATTCAACAGAGACAAAATATGTCGATCTGAGCTTAACAAAATCGTTTTTGAAAATCAAAACCAACAGAGCAGCATCAAATCTATTTTCGATACCAATCCAACTCATACAAGCAATCGTGCTAACTCAAGACACGCAGCAATCGTTTGCAAATCAAATCAAACTAGGAACTAATCGAAACAGTTTGGGTTTGACACAATCGTTATGAACCAAAATAGTTCCACAATTTTAGCGAATAGATCTTTTACACAGGTCGAATGTAATCCAAATCCAAATGAGAATGTCGATTCAACACAAAACATAGTCGTTTTTCCAATTTAATAGACTACCTCGTATTTATCAAACCAATAACTAATAATGACGCATTACACTCATAAAAAAAATCATACCAATTCAAACCTACGAAAATCGTTTCAAAATCAAACCATAAGAACTAAATCAGAGCTGATAGCAATCCAACCACAGCAAAATCGTATCAAATCAAAACATAACCGTGTTCTAATTTTAGCATAAAAATCTCTTGTACAGGTCAGATGCAATCAAAATCCAAGAAAAAGCAAACCCCATTGATTTCGTTAATTCAAACCAACAGAACTATTCTAAAATGAATCAAACCAAGTCAAAACCAATCAATAGATTCTACTAATTTGGGAACTAAATCGTAGGGATGTCCGAGTTTAGCAAACAAATTTCCCACTCATGATTCATAACGAAGTTATTTTGGTAAAATGGAAGCAATCAGAATCATTTTGAATGAAAACAAACAGAGCTGTCGAAAGAAAATTCAATTGGTTATAACAATCCAAGCCAACACATAAAATGAAATTAATATTTGAAATTCATACCTGAGCAATAAGAAAGAGGCTTCGATCAGGATAGCTTGGAATTAACGAAGGTTGTTTCTGTGTCGACAGTCCTGAAGACAATCGAACCAGTGGTTTTTTGTTTCTTGTCATTAGCTTGAAGCCTGTCCCTTTCTTTTGATAGCACTGTGACTTGTTCTTCTAACGATTTGATCTTTGATTGCAGCAAGGGAACGTCGGTGTAATAACGCTCTAGCCACACATTGCATTGGATGCATGATGCTTGCTCGGTCTTTGATAACACAGGTGAGGGTTTGTTTAAGCCAACAGGGGTTTCATTATGCAGCTTGATTCCTGGGTAGTTAGGATTTTTCTTTAGGCACAGGGAAAAATTAGAGACAAAGTCGTAGGGTTGCTCGGAGCATAAGCCATGGGAATAGGGGTACTCTTCAGCTAGGAAACGCTCGATATCGAAGTCTAAGTCCTCACTCAGAACTATGGGATTTTGGTCGATGTTTGGATTAGGTTTATTCCAGGAAAGTCTCGATATCAATTGAGCATTTTTCTTACCCTTGTTGTCGACAATAGAATTACCCTTGACTTTCTTACTCACATGCTTCTTAACAACCTGTGTCTTGTCTGTTATGATGTCGGGTAGGTCGATATCAGGGAAAACTGAGGGTTTGGTAGGGGGTAGAAGAATATGTAATGGCACGGCTGGCCCGACCCTAGTCTCACTGACCACAGCCTTATTGATTTGAGCCGACTCTAGATCAACAAAGCTATTTCTAGACAGAAAGGCTTGCCAATTATCGCCATGGAGGTTTAAATGGTGGACAACGATGAGTCTGATCAGGCCGTGATGAAACAAGCTTCTATCAGCCTTCTCGCATTTGAATCTCTTAGACATCTTATAAAGACTACGCAAGAAGTAATGCGGCATGTTCAAAGAATAACCCATGAAATTCATTAATAACCAGAGGTGATACAGAAAAACCAAGCCATACCAACCTTCACAGGTCACAAATTGTTTCAAAACTACCAAAATATCATGCCACCTGAGTTTAAGGGTGGAAATAGGCATACCTTTATCACAGGAGACAACCTTCCTTGATATGAATAGCAATGGCCACGACACCTCATCAACTTTGGAGTTTTTAAACCATCGTTGGCCCGTGGCTGCTAGTCCTATAGCAGAGCTTATGAATTCTTCTTTGAGTTCAAGTTGAATGTCACCCACTTTATCCCTACACCCATCAAAGGTGAGGGCGAATTGTTGGGAAACCAAAAGGTTGAAGCCCTCGAACCTCTGTATAAACATGAGCCAACCACTGTCTTCTAAATTCTTTCGAGCATTATCGAATAGTAACAGGGATTGACTACCGTTTGGCTCTATGTGCACCACCGGTGCCATAGATAGGAGCACACGATGAGTGAGTTGAATGGGCCAGGTTTTGAACACAGCATACACAGGGGCAGAACACTCACAGGCTTACCCAAAACTAGCAAAGGTGAAATGGGATAGGGGGGAAACATTAATGAAAAATCGTGCGAAGGTGGTGGAGCTATTTCGGCCCATGCAAAATAGTCATCTCCATAGTACAACCGCCAATGAATATAACTATTCAACCCACTATTTCATAGGTTAAAACTATGCCATTCAATCAACCAATGAAATCTATGGTAAGTGGATTCAACATTTGTGTGAGCAATAGTTATAGTTTCAAAACCAAAGCAATAAATCAAAATCACACCAAGGGTTTGATTATATGAACTATGTGTTGTATGAAACGATTTATACCAAGGGTCTTACCACAACACAAATGTGTTTTCATGAAACCAATGTGTCAAGTGAATCGATCAAAGAACATATAAATCCAATCATTAATGCATCACAAACTCAATCACTCATAAAATGAAATTATATAATCAATCAAAGAATGCCAAATGAGTACAGATCAAGGGGTCTTTCCAACTGTATAACAATAAGTAAATTGGAAACGCAATGATCATATCGACAAGAATGATTGCAACAATCTAATGACGATTTTAATATGACTTTGAAAACCAAGTTTTCATGCTTGCAGTCATGAAAACAAGAACTAAGGTAAGTGTGCAAATAGCACAAAAATAGTAGTGTCATTTTATTCAAGGATTGCGATGAAAATCGAGGTTTGCAAAACACTGGTGTAGGTAGCTTATAAGGACAATAGAAAAATACGAATTGGCTGCCAACAGGAAGCCCTCACGCAACAGAGGAACGATATGATGGATATTTTTGTGCAAATCCTTCGGCGGATACCAACAGGTGACACATCTTCCTAAAATGGAGGCACTTCCCCATTCAAGGTACAAATCAACTTTGATATTCCTATATTTGAAAGCTATATATATGCATATGATAAACAAATGGTTGAATATACTAGAAGAGTATTTATCTATCCATAACTTCTCGAATAGAGAAAATATTACTTTTGCGCTCCTCAAATCCATTCCCCGTGTCAAAGATTGGTGGGAAAATTTCTGTGAGAAAAAGGAAATAGAGTAATCCTCATTATTTACATTCGTGGTCACCTAGGAGTCCTTCAGGGATTCTATTAAGGAACAATACTACCATGTCAAAAGTTATGATGAACTGTACACAAAATGGACCACACAGTGGCAAGAAAGAGACCAAGTAGTGAAAAAGTTCACAAACATCTTTCATACCTTGCACACCAAGATGGGTATTGACTATTCAGAGGGAGATATGGTGCTAAAGTATCGTAGTGGCTTGCATAGATACATCCAGGATGAAATGGAGTTTTTGGAAAACTTTTCCTTGGGTATGGCCTACTGATATGCCATCAAAATGGAGTAGAAGCTCAAACAAAAGAAGCAACAATTTGGCCCTGGGAATCCCTCATAGAAAAATCTATGAAATGTCAGCCCCAAATCGAAGAACAAAGGATAGATAAAATATGGATAGTGTCAGGATAACCAGTCCAGGCCACAAGAAAAGAAGGATACCGAAAAGGAAAAGAAGGATACTAGGAAGTGGTGTGACTTCCATAAGAGCCCGTGGCGTAACACTGATGTTTGTTGCTCAAATACGTTACTGGTGGTTGAGGTGAAATCCTTTGAATTAGATGTGAGTTCCAACTTTGAGTCAAAAATAGAAAGGGGGAGACAGACCATTGATGCAGAACCTAGTTCTACCATTGCTACCACCAAAATACATCCCGGTGAACTAGATGAGCTAGAGGAAGGCAAGCTCTTTTTTCATTCACAGATGTGGGTGAAGGGTACCCCACTGCACTTCATCGTTGATAGAGGTAGCCAAAATAACCTCATATTAGTAGAGGTTGTTAAGAGGATCACTCTGCCGACAATGCCACACTCGTAGCCCTACACCATCAATTGGCTCTGCCAAGGAAGCGATATCCACGTCAGTCAATAATGCCACCTGTCATATGACATCAAGACCTTCGAAGATGAGGTATTGTGTGATGTTTCTCTTCTCGAAGTTTGTAATGTTATTTTGGGCCAACCATATTTATGGAAACATCATGTTGTATATGATTCTAGGCCTCACAGTGTTATTATTACTTTGAAGAATAAATTGTACAAGATACCCGACGCAGTCCCACCCAATGCTATTTCCTTGATCTCTGCCAAGAAATGCAGGAAGGTCATCTCTCAGATGGGGAATTTTGTCTTCTTTGTGATTCACTCTCTGAATGGGAGAAATATTGCATCCATATCCAGGGCCTTCGTGACCAAACTCTCCACATAGTAGAAGCAATTGGATAAGGTCATGGAAGAATACTCAGATATATTCTCATCACCTACTAGGGTACCTTAGCACTGTTAGGTCAATCATCCCATCGATTTGACCCCTGATGCACCGCTACCCAATGGGTAAGTCTACCGCTTCTTTCTGTTAGAGAATGAGGAGATCAAGTGGAAGATCCAAGAAATGCTCCACAAGGAGCACATCCATACCATATCATCGCCTTGTGGGAGCCCAATCATGATGGTACAGAATAAAGATGAAACCTGATGACTCTGCATTGATTACTGAGACCTAAATAAAATCACAGTTAGAAACTGGTACCTGATTCCCTGAATCGATGACCTCTTTCAAAGTCAGGTGAAGATGATCTGGGAATCCTGAATCGACGACCTCTTTCACAGTCAGGTTTTTGTTTTCCTACATCCCTCTTATCATTGTTGCAGTAGCCTTGACCATATGGCTCTTGCATTATTTGGGATCCATTTTACATCCACCTAACGAGGGAGAGAAAAACTACTAAGAGTGTATCTCACTTACATGTACCATTTGCATTCATATTTCTTAGGTTGATTTCATGTGCTTGGAACATAGGAGCATGCTTTTAAGACATTCATTCTCTCCCAACGAGTGTACTTTTATCTCTTTTTTGGACTCGTAAAAGAACATGAAAAAGAAACTCATGAGTATGCTTTTAACTCTTATTAGGGCTCGTTAAAACTAAATGAAAAATAAACACTAATCTTAATTCCATCATTCTTTCATGCTCATTAAACCATGAAGGAGATTGAACATACTTCTATTCTTCTTTCGCACATGTTAAACCATGAAGGAGGAAAAAAAAACAAAAAAATAAAAAAAGAGTGGGGGTTTTCACCATTGGTCTATTATCAAGATGGTAGTGTCAGTCAAGTCATCCTTGAACATGGCACCTATTTAATTCATCATCATACAGTTGGTTTTTATCTTTCCTAGGTGTCATCCCAATAATATGAGTCAGAGATACTCCTCCATCTGGTTACTCTTTCAGTAATCATGGAGAGGCTTCATTGCCTCCTGGGTTGTTGCACTATATTTTTCTAGCTCTTGTGTTTTGCTACCAAGTCACCATTGTGCCGTGCTATATGTTCAAGGGAAGTTTAAGCCTAGGTAGACCATTTGTTGTTTTTTTTTACTTTTCGAGTCATCCATCCCTATGTTAGTTGTACTTAGTGCTAATATCTCTTCACTTCATATCTTGATGTATGTTTCATGTTTATTGTTGGGGGATAAATCAAGGCCATCATTTGATGGATCTCTTCCTATCGACCTCAAGACAAAATTTAGGAGAGGGATATAGAAACCAACTAGTACCTTGGAGTTTACAGTCATTTGTGGCAAGCCTCCTCGTGATTGACAATAGGTTTACATCATTGACTTTGGATCGATTGATTCTATGAGTGTTTCACACCATATCATTCATTCACACTTGCTATATTTTACTAGGTACCTTGGGGTCCATGTTCATCATCGATGGCTCCCCTCATGTCTGTCAACGATACATATCAATGAATGGTAATCAAATGACTTCTACCATGCTCAAAACCATCTCATCTATTAATATGTTGTATATTTGTACCATTAGGGTTTGGGATGAATACCTTGGGTTGGGGTCATATCCCTTTTTTACAACATCCCCTCCTAGGTTGAAATGGAGTATATCACTTGTATATGAGTACTTTGAATAATTTGGGGGCACTCTCCTCAGTGTTTGTTGTCTTCCTAATATATATATAT
>CBVK0104025290.1:0-11489 GCA_900067695.1 Picea abies
GGATTTAATCAAAATATTTGGAAATTGTATTATTATTTTTTCAAATATTTTGTGACAAAAGTAAAGCTCAAAGGGATAGATGGCAGTCAAATTTTATATGTGAAGAGCACCTAGCAAAAAATGACCAATCTACTTCCAGAGAAATTTCTTGGAAAATGGGGATGAATTTTTAAAATACGAGAGAGGTTTTCCTTCAGAAAGGAGCCAAAAACAAAAACCTCTTTCAGTTTCCTCACAAGTATTACAGAGCGGGATATTCTATGGGATATTTCAGCCCTATTTTCGGGCTACCATTTTTCCTATTTTGGACGTGTTTTTGTAAAGTAGATCACAGGTAAATGGAAATGAATTTCAAGAAACTGAGAGAGGTATTTACTCAAAATGAGGTCATATACAGAAACCTCCTCCAATTTTCACACAGCTATCAAGGTCTAGGATATATGAGCTCATGATTTCAGCCCTATTTTTCAGTAGTCTCGTCCATTTTTCATGGCAAACAATTCAAAATTTCAACATATCTCTTTATATTTTTAGGCAGGTGGTTGGATTCAACCTACTAAGATTCAGGGGTGATATTTCCTATATATTCATGTAATTTTAAAGAAAAAAGGGGGAGCCAATGGGAAACAAAGACTCATTGATGTAAAGCAACTCACAGAGCCTCCTTTGATCAAACTTCAGTAATACAATTGCAACAATTATAGGATTCTCGTGTCACTTATGTTGTTGAAGTGCATCTATATTTGTATCTATGTTTTCATTTTTATTCTTATGTTATTCATACATTTTGAATTATTCAATAGAAAATTGAAGAACATAATTTGTTTTGATGTACACTATGTTTCTGGCTTTGAATAATTTCAATGTTTTCTGCTTGAGGGTTATGTCCAGAATTATTAATTTCTCTGGTATAATCTGATCCCCTCACCTTTTCTTTTGAATCACTTATAAACCTTAAGAATCCAAAAAGGTGCCTATCCTTCCCTGTAAGGGTTGGTTGTAGATCTGACTTGATTGCTACTCAACCTGACTCCATTGCCCAATGGCTTTCCCTTTTGTTCTTGCCAAACCAATTTAAAAATCAAACTCAATACTTTCATAACTAGCCTAAAATTTCAGAAGAACATAGCTAATCAGATAGAGAGATCCCTCTCTTAAGCTGGCAGGGCTAGATCCTAGATTCAAAAGTGGTTTTGTGGTTACCTCTGTCTATTTCTGTCTCATCCTTAGAAATTACAAAGTGTTAAAAGTTACATCTTGAGTTAGAACATCAACTGCATGAGGGATGTATACAACTTCAATACCAATAATCAATTTACAATCCTTTTCATTTGAAAATCTCTACAAAATTATTGTCCATGTCATATTCTTTAATTTTAGCAAGAAAGTGTGTTCATCGACCTTCTCTAAATTGCCATTGAAGTAATATTGTTACTGGAGTATGTGCTACATAAGATATATGCTCAAGAACGTTGTTTTCTTTTTCTATCTGTTATACATGTGTGTTTTTTAATGCACTTTTATACACGTGAAATTTATGAATAGAACATTACGGAGGTTGAATTTCTTTAAGGCAATGTGCATGGGGTGTATTTACTAAAATGTCCTTTCCACACCTGATTTAGTTACAGAATATGGGGAATGATAAATAGAAACCATTAGGAAACTCATAGAAAACCACTACATTTACTTTGCACAAGTGCTAAATAGCCTCTCTTTTTTTGCAAATTCGAGCAAATCAACGTGCCATAAATGACTCAGTTATCATGCAGATTATGTGTCTTGTCAGAATCCCTTGTGTGGAATGATTTCAAATGCGAAGGTGTGGAAGCGCGGGAATACAAAAGGCTTAGTGCTATGAATTATCTGCACAAGGGTTGAAAATAGAATTAGAAGTATTGATTGTGCATGCCATATACGTGTGCAGAGAGCGCAAGTGAGAAAAATATAGGTGAGAGCAATGCGCGGATATGGTGATCGCAAAAGAATAAGAACGAAGTGAAAAACAACTAAGTAAAAAGGATTTTAACTAGGAAACTTTCGAAAAATAGTGCATTCGCAAAAGAATTTGATACAATATTTGCATTGAGATTTATGTACTAGATTGGTCGATACATGTGTTACTATCACAACAAATGCTCCTTTCTTCTTCTAAATGTCATGATTTTGTAGATGTTATATAAAATTCTTGTGTCAATCGAAAATGTTTCATAAATTTCCTTATCAAAAGGCATTTTCTATTTAGCAATTATTGATAGTTTGTACAGTGCTTTGTGTTGGATGTATACACCGGCTTTGGCCAAACATGACTTCTACACGTGTGCACTTAATGAGGGATATTTACAGCTTCAATACTAGTTATCGATTTATAGTCTTTTTCGTCTGACATTCTCAAGGAAGTTGATGTCCATGTCATATTGTTGAAATTTGGCAAAATATTTTTCCCATTGACATTCTCTAAATTGTCGCTAAAGTAATATTGTTACTGTAGGATGTGGTACATAAGCTATGTGCACAAAAGTGTTGGTTTCTTTTTCGATATGCTATACCTATGATTTTTTCAATGGACTTTGATATACGTGAAAGTTATGAATAGTACATTACAGAAGTTGAATTGCTTTAGGGAAAAGTGCATGGGGAGTATTTACTAAAATTTCATTTCCATGCTTGAATTAGATATGGAATACAAGGAATGATAAATAGAAACCATTAAGTAGGCAATAGAAAAGAACGACATTTACTTCACACTAGTCCTAAATAACCTCTATTTTTTGGAAAATCCAAGCAAATCAATGTGCCATAAATCACTATCTTATCATGTAAATTAGGTGGCTTGCCAAATCTCAAGTGTGTAACCATTGCAAATGCAAAAGTGTCGAAGTGTGGGACTGTGAGATGATCAATGGTATGAATTTTCTACACGGGGCTTGAAAATAGAATCAAAACAAGTGTTAGTTGTGTGGGGGATATACATGTGCAAAGTGTGTAGGTGCAGAAGATATAGGTATGCAAAATGTGGAGATATGGTCATGGCAAAGGGCTTTGCACAACGTGAAAAATGGCTAAGTAAAATGCTTTTGACTAAGAAATTTTCGAAAGATAGTGGATTGATAGAAGAATTTTATACAAGATTTGTATCGATAACTTTGTACTGGAGTAGTGGGTACATGAGCTAGTATGACAAAATCCTCCTTATAATTGTGATGCGTTTGCAAATATTATATAAAAAAATTGCACCAATTTACTGCGAACCAAAAATTTGCTTATCAAAATGCTTTTTTTACGTAGCATTATGCATGTCTTGTGTATGTTTATACTTGGCATAGGCACATTCCTTGCAGAGGCAAAAATTAATTTCTAGCACCTATGCCGAGAATTCATAGCATCCATTGTCTCACACTCTGCACCATGCAATTTGACAAGGCATGCAATTTGCACCATAACAAACCTATTTATACTATGTTGATTTGCTACGATTTGCAAGGATAGGGAAGAGACTTAGAAATTTAGAACCAATGCAAATAAAATTTCCTACCTTTCAATGGATTGTCCAATGTGTCTATCTATGGTTACTTGTATTATGAAGGCAATTCACATTTGGAAAACAAGTTTTAGTAAATGGGTGTGATGCAACTAGCTTTAAAGCAATCCAATATTCACAATGTGTTTATGTCAGAGAATTTTATAGCCATAAAGTGTTTTAATTAGTAATTGTCCATGTTGTGCAAAACCTTTTTCCATTACCATGTCTACACGCTCTGCATAGCTATATCTTCGACACAATGGCACAACGATTTCCTAGGTTGTGTCGAGCCTTTTTCCATTACCGTGTGTCCAAATTCTGCATAAGTGCATCTTATGCACCTCTGTACTTCACACACATATATGAATTGCATAGTGAACAACCTATCTTAAATACTTGTGTGAAAAATTCATAGAATTCATCCCTCTTCACTTCAAAGCCCTATTTTCAAATATTTCCTGTAGAATTCATATTACTTATGCCTATTCATTTTCGTGCTACCACACTTTAGGGTAATGTTTGTCTTTCTAAAATCTCCAAATTAGATGCGTTTTTACTTTTCAATTTCTCACGTTGCACGTAGGATTTTTCTATGACCATATCTTTGCAATGGGCACAACCATATCTTTAGCACTTGTGCAGTCTGCAGAGATGTCTCCCGCATAGGCAAGAGTTGGGTCTATTTTCAACTTTTGTATACATAATCCATGATTGATCCATCTGCATATGCACATATCCAGGCCTATGCACCTCTCCATTATGTACAACTATATCTTTAGCACTCCTTCATTCCGCACAGGTATATCCCCCACACAAATAAGACTTACTCTATTTTCAACAACTATGCAAATAATTCAAACAACTCACTGCACCGCAATCCTCCACCCTCGCACTCCCACACTTCCGCACTTCTAATACTTTGAATAGTTACAAAATGACATCTATTTTCAACCAAATCAAAAGAGTAGAACTTGCATTTTAATTGATTTCCTGTGTTTGTAAATTTAGAATTTATGGTAATGTGGACCAAGAAAAGTTATTATAGTTTCTAGTTGTTTATAGTTCTATTTGATTGGTCATTTCATACAAGTTATTGACGTGGGGCATAGAAATATGAATTTTTGATTTTAAAATCCTGGGATGGATGCTATGTTAAAATTTTTATTTGTGAAGCCATGAAACAGATGACCTAGAAAATAAATTAACTATGGAAGCTATCTTATTACAAGTTCAAGTGTTTAAATTGCATTGGAACAGTAGACGAAAATGATTGGACGAAGTCCATGGAAAACGGAATTTATAAACAAAAACATTATGTTGAGAAAGAACTTGGGAAAAATGTATTGAAGACTTCTGTAGTTTTTCTAGATTTATAATCATCAAATTGAAGCTGGAAAATTGTGGAAAATTTATGTCATATATAAATTTTAGTGACACTTCTGCAATTCACTAAGTTTTTGGTTTGATATTTAAATTCCATATGAGTATGCATATATGTCAAACAAATAGCTTGTCCTTTGGAACCTTGTGCATACACTCGTACACAATACACTATAGAATAAGAGAAATATTTCACTTAATGCACCAATAAAGCATTGTGTTTCTTATTAAACTTCGATTGCATTTGCTTCTATATAGGCCAATTAGAATAATACTATTAGTGTTTATTATGAGACATTTATCATACATATTGTCTTGCTTAAATTAATCAAAAGTAGATTGATCATTCCATGTCAGGCCAGAAGCAGGGAAATATACAAATCGACATTACTATTTGAAAGAAGACCAGATATAGTTGTGATTTGTTGTGCAAAGATCGTGTGAAATTATTTCTAGTAGTAATTTCTAACACTATGAACATATGCATATGTTGTTTGCAAATAACATCAAATTTGTTGAATATATCAAGGATGGACTACAAATTCCATGTCAATGACAATTTTGGAAGCATTAAATAGTGAAACTTGTTCCAATTCCAATCTATCCCTAATGAAAATATATTAGCATTGCAATGTAACCCCAATAATAATATGCAAACATATAGTCCAATGTTCATTAAAATTTTGACATAATTTAATTTCAAAAATTCAATACAATGATATTGCAATCTTAACAATGTTCAGTAAATACTTTGGACTAAAAAATGTACATACAATGCACATGGTATTGTTGTTATTTAATAACTACATAAGTAATATGTATATACAATGTATATTTTATTACACATCAACATTTAGATCAATATAAAAAATAATTAAATTATATTTCTAGTATCTGCACAAAGAAATCGAAAAGAAATACATAGACCTCATCACACATGCAGGATGGGACTGTCTTTGTTCAATGTATATCCCACATGCAGGACAACACTATCTTCGTTTAATGTAAATTTTCCATGTACTCGAAAATCATGTAGCATATAAACATTATTTGGTTTATTTTGCAAATATATTTCATATGGCATTTATGTCAAGCCAGGAAGTAGCTCGTGTAGTATAGGTTCCCTAGTAGTGCATTGCACATTATTATTATGCAATGTTTGTATAATAGCACTTAGGCAATGTTTATATATAAAATGGCATCTCTGATTACATATTACCCGGTCAAACGTTGCATTTCTTTTTTATTAAATTAGATGCTCATGTAGGAGAGTTACAGATTGCAAAGACAGGTTCAAATGGAATTGAATATGCATTTGTTGCTATTATAGTATCTTCAGCCTATTTATACAGTACAAAGCTTAATAATTTAAATTGTGTATGTGTGTGTGTTTTCAAATAATCTTATACATGAGATTTGTAGATAGAGTTGTCAATCTATACTTACAACATTTGTTGAGCCAGATAGTTTTTTCAGATCTTTGATTGCTTCTGTTGTGAGTTATGTTATAAATATCAATTGTGTCGTGAAAAACACCTTTTATTTTGCATCTCTCCTCCTAGATATATTTTTAAATATCAAGATGGGAAATTTCACTATCTGCAATTGTTGTTCCAATGATGCAAAGAAATGTCCATATGTCTCAAACAATTGCAGCTAATATATAAAATATTGTAATTGTTATATAATTTGACCTAAGATATATTAGCATATAAGTGATAAACCATTAACCATGGAAAAGTATACCATTGCTTTTTCATCCTCTGTGTTGACATCTTTTATATGCAAACTGTATTATGATCTCACTTTTCTAGCAAGGGTGACAATAGATCCAATAGTGTCAATTGGGTACATGTATGCATTATTTGCAAATTGTTTGATTGGTGTGTCTGGTATGAAATTGTATTCTTTACATGTTGGGGGAATTGTATCTACGACACTTGATTCAAGTAGTGATATAAAAAAATCACAATCACCATGTTCATAGCCACTTTTTGGTAGAATTTTGAAATTTGTAATAGATATTCCATCTTCGAGAATGATCTTTTGCTCATGTCTTTCAATGAGGTGTGCAAGAACAATCAATGTAACTTTCATCAAGTTGTTTTCATCTGTCATATCAACGTGAAAGATTTTTCATGATCTATTCGCTTTATCCAAATATGTGTTGTAAACAACCATCACGTCTCCAATGAATACTTCTCCAGTTCTGCGACTATTCAAGTACTTTATTGGGAAAATATTCTGAGTTGCAAAGTTACATCATTGCATAGCAATCACATAAAATAAGCAATATGAATAACAATTTCCATATATCTTTTTCTCAACTACACAATATACATTTTTATATATGTACCTTTCCAATGGCTCCTATTGCACATGGATAGTTTCTTCACCTGTGCCTATTAAACTTGACTCTCCAACATTAATTGCTTCAATTCCAGGCATACCTATTTCGCGTGAACTGAAGATAGAAATTTGCAAATTACATAATCACCTAACGTTGTTTGTTTATCATGTCTACAAGAAAGTGTTTATAAATATATGCCTATGTCTTGGCCATTATCACAGTTTGAAAATGGAAAATAGCTTATGGAAATTTACCCATGACACTGTCATTAGGTTGATTTTTGCTATGCACCAGTACTAATACTTCCATGGCTCATCCAACTTCTCCTGCTTGGAACACAGAATATGTGAACACTAAGTACATACAATATATTCTAAATTATGTTTACATTGACATGTGCCCCTATATTTTTTTCTCCTTTTTTCGTTTTCTAGATGTATACCAACTATGCAACACACAAAATCACATTGCACACCACATAGTACATAGCACTCCAAATGTGTTAATTATATGTACAATATTAAATTTCAAAAATTCTTACAAATGCAAAAGATTTGTGAAGTGTCCATTGCAACAAACTTGTACCTTTTTTTATAAGATCTATATGCATTTGCACAACACTTAGAACCAGGTATTGCAATTGAAATGCATTAACAATGAGTAATCAGGGCCACAGCCATTTCATGATATTATGGAATTGTAAAAGTGTCAAACCACGGTGGAATACATTTAAGTGGTTGAGAAGCACACACAAAAATCATAGCAAGATCTTGACACCCAACACAAGATTTTACAAGAAGGATATTTGGCGTTGTTATATGGTAGAAAATTCCTCAAACACCCCAGATGTTGTGGATGCATGCACTAGCTCGATTTTTCCTGGTACACATCAGCAAATTCAATGACAGTGAAGCATCAATGACTCACCTACTTTAATGCACATAGATCGAATTCATTGTGAAGTATAAAAGAATTGCACAAATTAGTGTAGCATACCACCATCTCAGAACACGAAGTAGATATCCAAGCACACAATAGGCATAATTGCACATCCATCAATAGGATAGGACCTACTCCATCCACACAAGAGAATAAGACAACCTGACGGATTGACAGATTTGCAGATATCATCCATCGGGTGAAGTTATGGGAAACACATAAGACACTGAAAAATGATGGCACTCTCACACAGGTGACCCAAGGGATACATGGGGTTTCACAACATTGAAGTGTCAAGCAATTTGATCTGGCCAAATCACACATGTATGGTGGGTGCAGATATTTATGACACCACACTATGCAAGGTCCATCAAGAGTACAATGAATCATTATCGTTACATACAATGTTAAAGGAACCTAGATCTGAATTGCAATGTATCATTATAGGAACATTGACACATGGAGTCGACGTGAAAATGAGAACATCATGGCACCAATTTCCATTTTTCTTCCCAACTATTTATTTGACTTTCCACAACCATAACATTCGAATCCAATCTCCATTTATGCATACATAGAGCTCCCACCAATTGTTAATTGAGAAGTTCCACCAACCATCCAGTCAGCGAGCCCATTTATCCCAAGAATTCTAGTTCAACCGCAAAGTGCCTGCATCCATGGATTATCCTAGAAAACATGTGATTTATTACAGTATGCAATTTATGCAGACCACTTATATTCCCATGGTTTCATTCTCATGTCGGTTGACACTGAGAATGCAACTATTAGGAAGGGGACTCAGCCAATAGTTCATGAGAAAGATGCCTAGACTCACTAATTAGTTTCTTGAACTATGATTTGAAGCTCCTTCAGTTCTCCCGCTCTTTGAGCCAACATCTGTTGTGCATGTTTCCATGGATATACACCTTTTTTGAACCTAGTGGGTCCATTCTGCACATTTCCCCCTCTATCGGTTGTATTTTTCCTCGTCTTCCTCATTGTCAACCAAGTTGAACTAGACATGAGGATGATGGTTGTCCTACCCATTGGAGTGATTACTTGGTCCTAATCATTTGCAAGTGCATGATTTATTGGGATAAATTATAGCTATAGGTGGTCCTAATCATTTGCAAGTGCATGATTTATTGGGATAAATTATAGCTATAGGACTTGGGATAGCTAGTGATTGGATTTATATAACGCGAGATGAAGTACTTCTACACTTCATCAGTCTAGAGGAAGCCAAAGCAAAGAGACGTCGACAACCCAGAAAAATGTACACTGAATCCAGCTGTCACCTTCAGGATGACTCTACTCGTTCAAAAATTTGTTTCAAACTGCAACCACAACCCAGACATACGGTTTGCACTTCCTCAAGCAATGTGCGGGTATCCAACCTTGTCACATTCGGAACTTTCACAATTCAAGATAACATTTTTTTGACGTCGCGACACCACTTGAGTCGAAGACGACCAAACTAATAATGTTTGAAGCATGTTAAGCATATAATGTTAGTGTTAGAAGTCTATAACAAGGTGCAATTTGTGGAAAAATAAACCATTGTGCACCAGATGTCAACATTGTCCTCACTTTTTCTTCTTGTTTCTCTATACTAGACATGACATTAAGTGATAGGGTTACCATATATAAATAAATAAGATCATATTGTTCTCAAATCTTATTATTGTTTGACAGATAAACGTCAAATGACAGGACCACCACATATTAACAAGACAGATCCCATGGCGCAGAGCCATGCAACCATTATTGAAATAAGAAGAGTACATAGCACAATTATATGAAATGTACTAGTTTTCCTTTGTATGTATTGTTTGTATCAAATTAAAATAATCCAACGTCTATTTCTTTTTGAAATCCAATGTGTCTTTTCTCAATTCAATGGATATCTATTTTAATGCTCTATTTTCTCAATTCAATGGATATCTATTTTAATGCTCTATGTTTATTACTGCGCTAATGGATTATCAACCAATCAGTACAAGTCCAAGAATTTTTCTTCAATGCATTGTCCATTCACATCTAACAGAAGGCTAATCAATTTGTGTAATTCCCATATCGTCTCGGGCAACAACTTGTTCAGTGTGCCACTAAACATTTAATATGCATATGCCTTGGAGTTTTGTAGATCAAATCTTGACAAACCTTGTATTTTCAACCCACCACGGATAGGATACATGTGGGTGCAATATGAACTTTGGATTATACACATTACTATGCACTATGAACATATATTTCTACATATGTATATAATTTACCAACAACAAAAAGAGGTGTTTGTTGCATAATTGTTACGGGCATACCTCCTCTTCAGACATTGTTCTTGAGTTTCTTCTCATGTATTTCTTGTAACTTCTTGCTCTCCTACAATTTCTCTATTTAATTTTGATGTGAAGCAATGCACCAAATGCAATGAACAGGAAAATAAAATATTATGTCAAAATCACATGAAATATACAATATTAACAAATAACAAATGAGAAGAAAATGAATAGTATACAATAAATTTAAAAATATGTACCTTTCCAATTCTTGTTCCAAGTTTATTTTTTTCCCTATTTTCTTTTTAAACATTGGTTATTGTTTCGATGTATTGCACATCGAACAAGGCAAATATCAATGAAAATGGATGTCAACGAGATGAAAATGTAATGCAAATTGTTGATATTTTATTTCTCTACGATCAGAATCTCTGATATACTAGTCGTTTGTCATGCCCAACACAATTTCTTGATCCAACACAGAAACAAGAACTTTTTAAATATGTAACAAGAATATGAAAACATGCTTTGGTTCAAAAACAAGGAAAAAAATGTGTGAATATGTAAAATAAAATATGTTAATATTCCTATATGTGTTCGGATGTCCATGTAATTCAATATTCCAATGTTTACTATGACTTACATGCATTTCAGATTGGAAATCAAAAACAACAATCCATTGTTTATTTATAGTGATGTTTTCATCCTTTTGTATAGCTCTGGAACATAGTTCTTTTAATGCTCTGAAGGCATTGTATCTTCCATGTTTTAGTTTATGTCATTCATATAATGCTTAAGCTGTGTCTATAGCATGGAGAAACCGGAAAAAAAATTACAATCTCAAAACAACATACCTTGTTTTTGTTTGTGTTTAACTTTGATTCTTTTTTTTATCTATATGGTTTCTTAAATAGCTCTTGACCAATTTAACGTACCCATGAAAAATAAAAATAATAAGTAGCTATTAATTTTCTTTTGCATATATGATGCACACCAAAAATATTTCATTCAACCATTT
>CBVK0104025300.1:0-10711 GCA_900067695.1 Picea abies
ATCTCTCTTTCCCCTATATAAAGAGGGATCTCTCATGGAAAAGGCTAAGTTTGATTCAAGCATGATTAATATTGAATAGGCTAAGAATTGAATGAGGAATTCTAATTCAGTTCATACTTGAGGGCTTCATTTTAGTTCATCAAGTCATTGTGGATCTTCTTCATTCAACGTTGGAGCAAGTGTGTGTGTTGGAGAAAAGGGCCATCGGAAGGGGACCTTGTGACATCAAGGCTTTTGGTTGTAATCTCCACTTTCATTTAATATGATACAGTAATATGTTTCTTTCCCATAAAACTATTCTTGTTTTATTGTATGATTCCTTGATCACATGCATAAGTTATTGTTGAGTACATTGTGTTGCTTTCACTTTGGTTGGTTTGTGTTCTCTTGCAGATTCAATATCACAAGAGCATTGAAGTGGAGCTAGGAGGATAATGGCAAGAGGAAGTGACATTTAAAAGTTATGTTTCCCATCTCTTTTTAATTAGTAAACTCAATGATTAGAACTTAGGGAAAGTTTCATGTTCTATTCTGTTTTGTTCTAGTTTCCAGTGGGATCTAGGGAGATATGTTTATGTCCGCATTTACCGATTAATACTATAACAAAATTGGCGACCATACTGGGGATTCAAATCTCTTTTTGGTTTTTTTCTTTCCATTTTCTTTTAGCCTGCCCTTTTTTGCTTGAATTCATTCTTTGATTCTATGGGTGATCCATCTGGACTCCTTGAGTCTGAAAGTCCAGTTAAATTTTTTGTCTTTCTCCAATTTTTTTCCTCAATTACAGATACTGTTGCACTGTACTCTATAGTCATCCTACGAAGACCCTCTAACGTCACGTCTTGCTTGTGCAATCCAGTGTGACGTCGTCGTACTGTGTCCTACTGGTAGCCTGTGATGACCTTTGCTCATTGCACCGTGCCCTACTGTCAGCCTGGAACGACTCCTATAGGATTTGTTGGAGTGAGTCATTTTTATTTTTTCACCCAATTTTGCATTAGTTTCCTGGGGGGGACTTCTGATACCAGTGTTTGATTTATTTGTGAGTTTATATCTTATTGTTGATTGGTTTTCAGTGATTGAAAGTCTTTCATTATAAATTTTGCAAGTTTTTTCTTTTGATCTTTGTCACAAGGATATAATCTCTGGATCTTGATCTGAGTGCTTGTTTGACCAAGGATCTTTGATTTATTTGCAGTTTTGGATTGACTTCGCTTTCCAGATTGTTTTTTGATTGAGAAACATCTTTTGTTTTCATTTGACAAAAAACTTTTCGATCATTTCATTTTTGTCTACGTTATGAGTTTCATTTGGGAATTGTGTTGAATGTGTTGATTTTCTTGGATTACACTTTCCTTTCGTCATTATATCTCTAATCTGATTTGGGAAAGGGAGAACTGAATTCATTTATTCTTTTTAGTAATCTTTGATAAGAAAATTTTTGCATTCGATTTTTTTTTTTAGAGAACATTGGAAATTTTTAGAGTCTTTGATTATTTGGAATTGTGTTCATTCAAGAAATGAGAAATATTATTTCATAGCATTTGTTCTTCAGAGAAAAATACCTTCTCCCTACTGTAATTAGAGTTCATTGAATTGAAAAATTGCACATTCATCTCTTCTTGCATTTTATTGGGTCAAGGTCACAACTCCATCAATTTCGTCTCCATCTCCCTTTTGAGTAAACAACAACTCTTAAAATACAACGTAATTTAAAATTTATTGGTAACTTTTATTTTCTAGGAATTCTCTTCACCAACATTAGCCAGGATAGCGCTTTGGAATAGGTTGTAAGGCACACTCTCCAAAGCATCAAAACACACAGTAGTATATTGTGATAGGGATAGTTCAAATCCAATTGCTACATTTTGTCCTGGGAAGCCCTTCTCACACAAGGGTCAAGCCTGAGGTCGCATTAAGACTGGCAGAGTTACTCACCCTGCTTTGTTGGTCTTGGTGTAGAGATTGCGCGTATTATTGGGGGTCACTTGAAGGTATACCCATGATTATGTGTGGGAGCCTTTTGAGTTGATTTCAGGATAGATACCTTTCCCTTGCACGTGGATCGAACTGTCAACTATTTCCCCAAGCATCATTGTTGTAGTTGGTAACCTTAGTAGCTTGTCTCTTTAGGGTATTACACGAGGTGACTGTGGAGGGGAAAGTCTTCACGGTACCTGGAATCAAAAGTCTTCACGGTACCTGGAATCAACGTTGGCCAAACTCACTCAGGCTCCTTGAAGGGTATACCCATGATTATGTGTGTAAGTCCATTAAGAAGGTCGTCAACGTAACTTTTTCACCCTCTTTATCCTAGCCCCTTCTTGTCTTGACTTCACAACGTTGGATTTCATCACCAACTAGTGACTTCGAAATAACAAGGTTTGTTTGCTTGGTTTGATTTCTAGATTTTATTAGTGATTGATGTTTGTTTCCTTACTTGGTTCGGCCAACATCAGCTTTCGCCGTTCATGTAGGATGCAAGGATTATCTCTAGAAGATTCGGAAGGTTACCTTCCTTTGCTTCCCAATTCACCAGAAGGCTCTTCTGAGGGAGATGTCAATAACGAAGTAGCTTCACAAGTTGGAAGTTCACACTCTTTAGTGGGATTCTGATTTTTTTCAGATTCTTTAGATTCATTTAAACTTCCCCCAAATCCATTATTGAATATTAGACAAGACGCATGTTTACTCCAAATGAATTCATCAAGAGAACTCGTTATTGTTAACAACACTAGAATACCTACTGGACCTAACGCAGAGTCTGGAGTAGACGATCCACTTTTTCAAAGTGAATCATTTAGAACCCCAGCTCAGGAGTAGACGATCCACTTTTTCAAAGTGAATCATTTAGAACCCCAGCTCACACTGCTAGAATTTTTAACCCTAGCTCTTCTCCCATGATAGTACGTGATCTTTATGGCAACCTAGGGTCGAGTCCTGACCAACCTATGGCATCACAAATTCCTGAGATGTTTATTACCTAAACGTGTTGATTTCATCATGAGTGATTGTGTAAGGTATGTATGGGTGAAGGTATGAGTCTTCTTCAACGTGCGGTGACTCACTTGTAGTGGGGGTACCTTGAATCTTAAGGTTGTATTAGGAAGGACTAGCCATGCATGTGGGTTTTTTTGAATATGTAGGGTATTTGAGATGATATTATGTTTAAAGAACTGCTTTGACTATCCATGCATTCATTCATTCCCTCCTTCTAGCACAAATTCTGTTGAGGGGTCAAAATTCCATTTACTTCAACAACAAGAATCATTCCCAGAGATAAGGCCCAATTAGACTCTTCCATGTCTGGGATGACATGATTCTCTGGATTGATGGCCTGACAAGTTTCGATGGGATTTAATATGTTATAGAATGGGTCTTTATAGACAGTTTTATGTTTCTTTATAGGTTCATTTATTAAGTGTTCGACAACTGAATTATTAAGAAGGATGAGTTTATGATAACCTCTTACCAACAACATGTAGATGACACCCTCTTCAATCAATATCAAACAATAATATTTCCTATTTGATCAAGTGAAAAACATCATCTAAGAAAAGGAAGATATATGCAAAAACGACAAAAAACTAGAAATAATTCGAGTTATTGTATAACATAATTTCATAACACCGTCACATTCATGCCAATGTATATTCAGTGACTGCAACATTCCAAGATAACTTAAACATAATTATTGTCTTACTAAATCGATTGTAGTAGTCAACAACAAAGAGAAACAATCCACAAATTATGTTACTCCACAAGCTTTGGAAAAAAAATTCTTCAACTCTACATGAGCTTCTGAATGGGAGTTCAAAATGATTCTTTGTCTTTTTTTTTCACTTATTAAAAAAAAATACCGTTGAACTTTCAAACCAAGGTCTACCTCCTTATTTATATGAAAACCACATGCAAAAAATAGAAACAATGTTCGTTTAACTAAAGAAAAAAGAAATATAAAGTGGTTTATGTTCACTTGAAAACCATCAATGAGTTCCAATTATCTCATAAGATTTTCATTGTCATAATCGGACCACTGGGATAAAATATCTTCACAGGTATGCAGGTATAGAAATCGATGTTGATCCATCGACATGCTGATCTCATCCTTCATTTCCATGACCCTGTTTCTGAAATGATCTATCTCGAATCTTAGTTTATGTAGGGCCCACGTTGCTCCTATAGGTCTATCGGTGAGTCTCTTCACTTTTCCCATTTCAAGAACTCAAATATCCTGAATATTCACTCCAAATTCAACATCGAGCTCTCTGAACCATTGGACTATAACATGCAAATCGACGAAGTCATCAGGAGAGTTGAATTCTAGGAGTTGGAGATCTATCATCCTCTGGTTTATATTTCTCCAATTTCTGAGACACTTCTCCCATCTCTTCTACATTTTATTTTGTGGTTCAATTACCAATTGTACCCAATATGATGGTGCTACCTTGATCCTGACTAAGCTCTCATCTTCCAACATTCTAATTCCATGTTCTTCTTCCCCTCGACCCTTTTGGATCTCTTTGATATATTGATTTCTGCCAGTACTTTATGAGCCTTATCTGATCATCTCCTCATTTATTTATATGCTACGAGCTCGAGCAAAGTCTCATGTTGGTAACTTATGATCCTGGTCATAAAAACCTCCCTATATGATTTAAACTAAGTATAAATATCCTCAAATTCAGTTCTCATGAACCTAACCCCCTGGGTAGTGTCCTGATAGTATTCCACCTAATGTCTAAGATGCACCAACTCTGCTCTCATAGAATCAACTTCTTGTTCGTCCTCTCTTTCCTTTTCTATAATGGCATTAGATATAGCCATACGTACCCATAATAACTTGCTTACCCTGGATTGTCATGCATCTAGGAGGGTTTCTTTTGTGGTGATCATTACCACACTGTCCAAATTTATTCTCCTCTTTTTTCCATTCTCTTCACAACTAATTGTATTTTCCTGTCATAAGCAATGGATTGAACATCGACTACCTCGTCCATCGAATCTGGGATTGGTTGGTCGCCCCATGAGAGGGTGTTTCCTAAATTTATCAATGTATGAAAATGCTCAAGTATCATTTCTTTGCCTTTGCTAACTTCAAGATTCTCATGGCTAGTTCCTTTATCTTGTTCTTGAGCTGTATGAGACTTCCTAGAAGCTCCTATTGACCTCATTTATATCCTAATAGACGAATATGTGATTTTCTTTGTACTTGGGGCATTACCCATGATCTCTACTGTTGAGTTTTCAGCTGGGATTGATGACCCTAAGAGTGTGGAATGTGTTGAACATTCTGTAGCTATTTCCTCAAGTGCTTTGTTACCTTTGAGCCCTGCATACTCTTTTACTTCACCAGTGTAACCTCCTGGTGATTTTTCAACATCTGGGTTTCCTTGATCCTTTCCTTTCACTGGTGCATCACTTCTCCAGATGTCAGCTTGATTACCATTCTCATTTTTATCTCCTCGTTCATCATGGCCTTTGATGTTGTTTCCCTCTTTATCCAATGGTGGCGATGTTTGATTTTGGGTGCTATGATCTCCTTCAACTATATTCAACTTTGTTTCCTCGCCTAAAAAATTTCGTTCTTTGGACGTCGTATCTAACACCTCTGTTACTTCTTCATTTAAAATAGGAATTGAAGTGTCTACCTCCTCTATGTCACAATATATTGTGATCAAGTCAACAATGGCAGGGGCTACTTGTCCTAGGACATATGAAAAACCCCTGGCTTAGTTCTTGGTCCTCCTATCAGTGTTCTCCCTGAAGTATTTTTTGGAGTGTATCCCTCCATTGAATTTTTCTCGGGGGTTGCTTTCTCCTCTCCTCTTTCAAAGGTGAGTAGAGTTATTAACAAGGATGCAACTTTCATAATTATGATAGTTTTTGTTTGCAATTACATCATCCTTTCATCTTCCTCGAAGAGCCTTTGTGCCTATGATATTTCCACTGTTTATTTTATACCTTCTTGTTGAGCTTGTGCCACTGCTAATGCCCCTACTATATTCTCTAGAAAGTATAATTTTTCATTCTCGGACATGGACATGAACTTGACCAGGTATGGTTTTTATTTCCTTTGCAAAACTTCATCCCAGTTTGTGACATTCCCTATGAAGATTTCATCTTCAAAATATTCACGTGGGTACGGCCAATGAGACACCACCTGACTAGCATGATCAACTACCAGCACCCTAGGGTCATGTTTCCTATATCTCTTGGTGGTGAACCTGTACTCTATCTGAATCTGAGATTCTTGTCTAGCTTGTGTAGTATCCTTCACGAAATGGTAGCCCACATAAAAACCATAGGGAATAAATATTATATTTTTATCCTTTACTAGAGATGCAGTGAACCCTTGCAATATGGTATGGTAATAGATTTATCCTAACACCAGCTTGTCGGGCATGTGGATTAAGTATGGTGCTCCAGTGGCTCCAAAAATTCTAATATATGTGCTTCTTTCCTCTAAGTACAAGTGCGCAATATTGGATATTACTTTCCTAGCTGCTTCGGTGAGTCTTGGGAAATATTTTTTAAAAATTAAAGAATATACTCAAGCTATGAAACCATCACAAATTAAAGAAATTTCTCTTTCGTACATGTTCTCCCATAGAATTCTAAAGTAAACATGTACATACACTTCGAAAATATGTCATCTTAGGCTCAAACTAGGGAAAATATTCCTAGCGCATATCATATCTAGGAGATAAGATGCCATGTAGAATGCATGAGTTTCTCCGAGTTTTGGGTTTTGCACTTCCTCTATCCTAGTTCTCAACTATTTCGAAATAATATCTCGCCAGTTAAAAGTGCTTCCAGATGTAGCGATTGTATGAGCCAGAGGCATCCAATCTTTGGAGAACCTGGAGTAATCCTTTTCTCTGTATAAATGATAGATCAAGGACATAAAGAAAATGTAGGGTTCTCGAAGGTTCGTTGTGCTGTACCACCGTGAGGCCCGATTCATGAAATTTTTATCCTCTCTCCACCAGGATGCTAGAAATTGATTGGTATTATGGAATTCATAGAATGCCACCAGAAAATCACTGTTAAACTTAACTTCAACATCCTTGAGTTTATAATACATGCTTACCTTTGTCGGCAAGAATACACCTATACATTCTCCATCTTTGTTATTTAATAAGAATTTCTCTGCATCAACATGATGAATGATCCACTCTAAGAGATACACACATGGAAATATGGGTGTCTTTGCTGCTACCACATACAATGAAGAACAAATGATGTTCTGGAAGACTTGGTCATCTAATTCTCTCACCTTCGGGTCGCTGTGAGGTGTAAACTCTAGGAAATATTCATACTAGATTTTGTTGTATAAATCAAGCTAGGAGGGCAGCATCACCTTGGATGTTGTGTTCTTATCTGTATGTTTGAAGAGTGGAAGTGGGTTTGTTGGATTCTTTTGTGACATTCTGATCATCGACTCTACGCTAGGGAAAAAATCCATCTTCTTAGCAGTCAAGATGGATGCCTCTTTGATTTTCTCACTTCCTCCTTACAGGGTCTTTGGTGGCCGACGAGTAATTGTTCGTCTAGGATATTTTCTGCGAATGAAACAATTTAACTTAGTATTCTCTAAATCACAAAAAAAAACTTGGAGACGATTAAGATAAATACATGTGCACGATGATTTTTCTGAGTCAAATACCTACCAGTCTAAATCCTTGTGATAAACACAACACAACTCAGTTCGTAAGCGACACTGGATCGATTGTGAGTTGTTAATAAAAGCAAAGCAGTTCTATGCAGGTTATGAAATAATTCAAATACATTCGAATAAATAACAGTTAGTCTTTACACCTAAAATCTTTACGTTTTAGTACAGGGAATCTATTATATATTTTCATTAATTCCATCTATCGTTTGCGCAGGTTTTCAAAGTAAAATCTATGCACAAATCGACGGTGCGAAGAGACATTGAAATGATTCATCATGGATTTCAAACAATCGTCAATTGGCGTGCATTTGAGATTAGGAATCAAGCACTTGAACTATTTGAGGCTTTTGGGACCAGTCTGTGTCTAAATTCACCGATCCAAAAGAGATGTCAACACAAAGCTTTTGCACGTGTAATTGGATCAGGATATTGACATGAAAAATATTTGTCGGCATGACACATAGGGATGTGTGCAAAACAAAGATCCAAAGATGGATGCTCCTGATAAATTCAGAGATCTTTGACAAAACCCATTGGACGACTTAGATTGCTTATTGGTGAGTATTGATCGAGCCTCGATGGGTTGCAGGGAATACGATAAAGCATATGTTTTGTTTCCTTCTTGATCAACTAATTACGGTATCTATAGCCATTCGGTGCTAACCCCACTTTCAATGCGTACTCCTATGTTCAACATTGGGTGTCGACTCTCAATGTTAATCGACGTTGGTGACTACCTCTTGGACTTAAGAATGAGTGTTTTGTGAACTGACCTCGCTGATGCCCAATGTGGATCAACACTTACACTTTTACAAGTGAGCAACACCCTTGCGCAATTGGTATTTGAATCAGCCGACACCCGATGTTAATTGATGTCGACGTTCTCGAGACTGTGTCACACTGTTTGACACATATATTGAATTGACCGACACCTAATGTTGACTGACATCGACGTTTCAGAGTATCAGTCATTGGGTATCGGAGAAATTTACTTTCGACAATGATATTTTGAAGACTTTATGAATTTATAGATGCAATTCAAACTGTATGAACAATGAAGAATCTTGGAAAAAAATAGTAAAGATGAAAATATTTAAAAATTCAATTGAAACAATGCAAACGGAAAAATGAAAAGTGGTAGCCAAAAATTGGAAAATATTAAGGGTGTGTTGAGTGCTTCAACAAATGGTGATTTGCTAGTAGAAGCCAGATTCTTTGTTTATCTCTATAATGATGCTGAAAGAAGTATTGGGAAATGGTTATTAGCTTGAGGCAATAACCCATGGATGACTCATAAATATGTATACATATGGCCCAAGGACATTCTTGTCGAATTCTCATGGGGATTCACCCGAATACATTTCTCTTTCCATTTAACCAATGACTCCTACCTTCTTGTCAAGAGTTGAGTCAGAACTCAAAACTGTTAAGAATAAATGATGTTATTTCTTTTTTTCGAAAGTCAAGAACCTTACCATGGTGTTGTTTCACTTCCAGTGAGCATCCATATCCCCGACGAAGTCACCCCTATATCACAGACCTTGCTCTCTTGCTAATGAGCGTCCATAGCCTTGGCAGAGATATTTGGATACCCTCCCGATCATACATTCTAAATTATTATTTTATGTTCATCTTTGTTTCATATGTGTTGGGAATGAACTAGGGAGGAGGATATCTATTTTTTGTTGAAGGATCATAACCCTATATATTTTCTTCTTTGTATTTTCTGAACAGTATGAGGACTAACTTTTCTTTGTTTGGGGTATCAACCATACTCTCCTTTGTTCCACTTCCCTTGGTATTTCCATACCACAAGGTAGTCAACTTGTTTTCTCCTTAAGATATATGCATACATAAACATGAATTACCCATAAGTTGAATCTTCTAACCAATAAACCTTCTCCCGATTATTCTGGAAAATTTAAAACTAAAATATAAGAATCTAGCTTCAATACATTGCACCACCAATTTGGCAAAGAACACACCTGAAATTGTGTTATCATCAGAGTAATCAAAAAAATAAAATAAAAAAGAAATCGGATCACACAAAACAAAACAAACTAAAAGGAAAGACAATTAAAACACCAAACTCGTCACAAAAAACAAAATAAAAAAGAAATAAAGGTAAACTACAATACATGAAGCTGTCTTGGAGACAACATATGAAAATAAAAACTTTAGGGATTGTCTGTTGATGGGAAGAGATTCAAGATCACTCCTAAGGTTTTGCATACGGTAAGTGCCTACCCTAATTTTCTCAGTGACTTGTAAAGGTGCAAGCCACAGATTTTGGAATTTCGAATGTTTCCCCTTTGGCTAGTTGATTTTATCACACTTAAGAACCACGTCCCCTACTTCAAATTTTTTATCACCAACCTTGTGTTTATCAAACCATTTTTTAACTGTTTGCTGATGGGATGCAAACTTCCTTCTGGCTTGTTCTCGTTCTTCCTCAACCATAAGGAGGGTATCAATTCTCTATTGCAAATTGGATGAGGGTTTCCCTCTTCAGGACTGGGAGAGTTGTAAGGATGGTAAATATAGGTTGGTTGGAAAGATGGCTTGTTTTATGTACACTAGAAAGAAAGGGGAAGTCCCTAGGGATTCCTTGGGGGTTACCCTATAAGCCCATAGAGCATTATGTAAAGCATTGTGCCAGTTCCAATGATTGTCTATGACTGTTTTCCTAAGATTCCTTGTTAATTTTTTATTAGTAGATTCGGAAACACCATTTCCCCGTGGATAGTAGATGGAAGAATAATTCAATATAATCCATGTATCTAATGAAAATTCCATCAAGAGAGTAGAATACAAATACGTTGTTTTGTCAAATATCAGGACCGAAGGCACCCCAAACCTTGTCATGATGTGTTGTTCAAGAAATTATATTAATACCTTCTCATTAACATGGGTAAGGGGAATGACTTCTAATCATCATGTAAAATAATCGGTAGCAATCAATATATACTTATTTTGTTTGGACGAGTTTGGGTTTATCTCTCCTATGATATCTATTCCCCATTGTTCAAATGG
>CBVK0104025396.1:1710-13635 GCA_900067695.1 Picea abies
CAAAACCTTAGTGCTAGAGATACTCCAAAAAATGGTTTTTCAGTCGACGGAATGACAACACAGGGGCCCCACTAGCTGAAACCAAGTGCTCTAGATCCAATGCAACTAGAAGTTTGTCAATCAAAGTCCCAGTTTGAGTTTTATTACGATTTTAAACTTTCCTCCTCAATCCATTTAGGGACATGTGGCCAATTTGGTATGGTAGCATAAAATCCAAACCAAGCGGCATAATGGAGTTCCATAAGCTCTCGCAAGTCTATTTGGCCAAGGCCAATACAAGTTGTCATACCATACCATTCCAAGGCTACCATATCATACCATACCATACCATACCATGGCATGGAAAGGAAAGACATACCATACTACCATACCATACCATGGCATGGAAAGGAAAGACATACCATACCATACCTCGCCATACCATACCATACCATACCAAGGCAAGGCATACCATACCATACCATACCATGGCTTGGCAAGCCAAGGCAAGGAAATTCATACCATACCATACCATGGAAAGTCAAGACAAGGAATACCATAGCATACCACACCATATCATGGTAAGGAAAGGCAAGGCATACCATACCATACCATAGCAAGGCAAGGCTAGGCATGTCATGGCATGACAAGGCATATCGTACCATACCATACCATGGCAAGGAAATGAAAGGCATACCATACCATGCCATACCATACCATGGAAAGGAAAGGCAAGGTATTGCATGTCATGACAAGGCATACCATACCATACCATGGAAAGGAAAGGCATACCACACCACACCATATCATACCATGGCAAGGCAAGGCAAGGCATAGCTTGGAAAGGCATACCATACCATGGCAAGCCAAGGAAAGGAAAGGCAAGGCATACCATACCATACCATACCATGCCAAGGCAAGGTATACCATACCATCGCAAGGCAAGGCAAGGCATGGCATGGAAATTCATACCATACCATACCATGGCAAGGAAAGGCAAGGCATGGCATGGAAAGGAATACCATACCATACCATACCATGGCTTGTCAAGGAAAGGAATACCATACCATCCATACCATACCATGGCAAGGCAATACAAGGAATACCATACCATACCACACCATACCATGGCAAGCCAAGGCAAGACATACCATACCATGGCAAGGAAAGGCAAGGCATGGCATGGCATGGCAAGGAATATCGCACCATACCATACCATACCATGGAAAGGCAAGGCAAGGCATACCATACCATACCATGGCAAGGAAAGGCAAGACATACCATACCATACCATAGCAAGGAAATGAATACCATATCATACCATACCAAGGATTGGCAAGGAAATGAAAGGTAAGGCATACCATACCATACCATGGAAAGGAAAGGCAAGGCATACCATACCATGACAAGGAAACACAAGGCATGACATGGAAAGGGAAGGCAAGGCATGGCATGGCAAGACATACCGTAACATACAATACCATTACATGGCAAGGCAAGGCAAGGCAAGGCATACCATACCATACCATGGAAAGGCAAGGTAAGGGAAGGCATACCATGCCATACCATACCATGGCAAGGAAATGCAAGGAATGACATGGCAAGGCATCCCGTACCATACCATACCATACCAAGGAAATGCATACCATAACATGGCTTGGAAATGCAAGGCAAGGCAAGGCATACCATACCATGAACATCGCAAGGAAAGGAAAGGCATGGCATGGGAAGGAATACCATACTATACCATGGCAAGGCAAGGCAAGACATGGAAAGTAATACCATACCATACCATACCATACCATACCATGGAAAGGAAAGGAAAGGAATGACATGGAAAGGCAAGGTATGGAAAGTCATGCAAGGCAAGGTAAGGAAATTCATGCAAGGAAAGGAATTGCATGGCATGGCATGGCAAGGAAAGGAAAGGCAAGGAAAGGCAATGCAAGGCATGTAATGGTGTAGCAAGACAAGGCAATGAAATGCAAGGCAGGGAATGACATGGAAAGGCAAGAAAATACAATACATGACATGGAAGGGAATGCAAATTCAGGGCATGACATGGCATGGCATGGAAAGGAAATACAAGGCAATGCAATACAAGGACAAATATAACAAACCTTAAAACAAGTAGTCATTAAATGAAAGTGGGCTACAAATGTAAGCTTAAACTAGGGTTTAGATAATAAATGCATGCTGAAATGCAAGATGACACATGCCAACCGTACAATATTCAATACATGACAACCCTAAAGGGATGAAAATCATGATGGAAATGTAATAAAAGGTGTCAAGGTGTATTCCTATGGTTTAATTGCGAGGCATTGAAATGGAAAGGCAAGGAAAGGCATACCATACCATACAATACCATACCATGGCAAGGAAAGGCAAGGAATACCGTACCATACCATACCATGGAAAGGAAAGGTAAGGAATACCATACCATGCCATACCATACCATACCATACTGTACCATGGCAAGGCAAGGCAATGCATACCATACCATACCATGGAAAGACAAGGAAAGGAATACCATACCATACAATAACATGGCAAAGAAAGGCATGGCATGGACGAGAATATGCATGGTGTCCGACTCAACGCATCTTCCACTTTGTTCACCATTCCTTTATTGTAAGTAATCTCAAAGTCGTATTCACTAAGTAATTATGACCAATGCCTCTGTCACGCGTTCAAGTCACTCTGTGTATATATATGTTTCAATCCACAATGATCTGTCTTTAATTCAAATTTTCATCCAATCAAATAATGTCTCCAAACTCTCAAAGAATATACAATTAATAATAACTCCAAGTCATGCATTGCGTATTTCTCTTCATACTTTTTCATTTTCCTTGAAATGTAAGTGATCTCTTGACCATATTGCATCAAAACTCTGCCTAAGCCTTCCTTGGAATCGTCCGTGCATACCAAGAATTATTTGTCCATGTCCGGGACCTTTTATATCGATGTTGTCGTCAACAACTCTTTGAGCCTTTGAAATGATTCCACACATTTATCAATCCATAATTTTTTTTTCTTCTGCAATTCCTTGATCAGATTAGCTATCTTCGAAAAACCTTCGACGAACAGTCGGTAATATCTTGCTAAACCCATAAAGCTACGTATTTATTTTACATTCGTCGGTCCTGGCCATTCCATTATAGACTCTACTTTCTTTAGATGCACAATGATACCTTCACCATATATGATATGTCTGAAGTAATGAATCGTTGATTATTAAAAAAAATTTCGATAGCTTCCCATACAATTTGTTTTCTCGTAGACATTATAGGACCAATATCAAGTGTTCATCGTGCTCTTCTTTCGTCCAAGAATAAATTAGTCTGTCATCAATAAATACTTGAAAACACTTGTCCAAGTATTCATGAAACACCCCATTCATCAAACTCGTGAATACCCCTAGGGCGTTCGTCAAACTGAATGGTAAACATGTAAACTCATATTGTCTAAATCTCATCTTAAAAGCGGTCTTGGGGATATGTTCCTCCTTAATCCGTAATTGATCATATCCCAATCTAAAGTCAATCTTCGATAATATCATTTCTCCTTTCATATGGTCACATAGATCATCAATTCTTGGCAACAGATACTGGTTCTTGACTGTTTCTTTGTTCAATTGATGGTATTCAATACAAAGTCTCCATGATCCATCCTTCTTTTTAACAAAAATCACTGGCACACCCCACACCGATATGCTTGGATGTATAAGTCCCAAATCCAACAACTCCTTCATTTGTTGTTTCAATTCCTGCAATTTCGGCGTCGACATTCGATAGGGAGTTCTTGCAATAGGTTCAGTTCCAGGTTTCAAGTCTATTGTAAACTCCAACTCTCTTTTGGGCACTAAAACTGGTACCTCTTCTGGAAATACATCTACAAACTCTTGTATTAGAAGAAGGTATTCTAGTCCTTCTGCATCACCCTTTTCATTTAGTGCTAAGATAGCATATAAATTGCATCCCTTGCACATACTCTTCTGCAACTTTAGGGAAGAAATAAATCTCAGAGACACCCCTTGGTTTCTTCCTACAATCACTCTGCTCTGTCCCAAATCATCTGTCAAACTTAATTGTTTTGTATTACAGTTAATTATCACATCATGTGATTCCAACCAATCCATGCCTATCACTATGTCATATCATCCTAAGATCGTGATGTATAGGCTGGCCTTCGTTACAAAATCTCCCAAGTTAATGCTACAGTTCGTAACCTTTCCTCAAAATTTTTGTTTGGAACCGGATGCAATTTAAACGTACATGAACTCATCCTGATCGACTTCCTTTACCTTAATTCTCTTTAGCGCGGCACTAGAAATGAAGCCTTCTATATCTCCTAGATCTATCAAGATACTAAAAGTTTGATCAACAATCATACCTAACGTCTCAAGCACAGTGGATTGGTTCTCAGCCTGACAGTTGTTCACCGTTGCATGTATCCTGTGGGCCTTTCCCAAATCTCCAACTATAGTGGGTCCTGATGATTTGATCTCTCTGGCCTTATTAATCAGACAATCTCGTTGGTAATGTGGCTCTCCACATGTCTAGTATCCAATCTTTGATCTAGTGCTCCTGGTCTTCGAAGTAGAATGTGGTGGCCTAGAAGTCTGTGATCTTGTTCTATTATGTTGACTTCGTTACAAAATCTCCCAAGTTAATGCTACAGTTCGTAACCTTTCCTCAAAATTTTTGTTTGGAACCGGATGCAATTTAAACGTACATGAACTCATCCTGATCGACTTCCTTTACCTTAATTCTCTTTAGCGCGGCACTAGAAATGAAGCCTTCTATATCTCCTAGATCTATCAAGATACTAAAAGTTTGATCAACAATCATACCTAACGTCTCAAGCACAGTGGATTGGTTCTCAGCCTGACAGTTGTTCACCGTTGCATGTATCCTGTGGGCCTTTCCCAAATCTCCAACTATAGTGGGTCCTGATGATTTGATCTCTCTGGCCTTATTAATCAGACAATCTCGTTGGTAATGTGGCTCTCCACATGTCTAGTATCCAATCTTTGATCTAGTGCTCCTGGTCTTCGAAGTAGAATGTGGTGGCCTAGAAGTCTGTGATCTTGTTCTATTATGTTGAAAAAGACTATAATGCTGCTACTGCGGACGACACTACTAATGTTGTTGTGGTCCTTTGTATGGAGTCCTTTGATGAGTATTTTTTTGTCATGGTTTTGAGAAAATAGGTCCTTTGGGTGGATATCGATGTCCATAAGTCTATCTGGCTGGTGTCTGATGCTATTTTCTCCCGATGTCATCTGTCTAGTAGGTCTAGATGGATTCCTTCTATAACCCCCATTGTTTAGTTCTTCCTCATCTATGAGGGCCTTTTGAACTGTATCGTGCAACGTCTGAGGCATTAGGATCCTCACCTTCGCACGAATGTTGAAGTTAAGGTTGAACACAAACTTGTTGACCTTTAACTTATCCATGTTCATATGTGGAGCATACCTAAGTAGCTCCATGAACCTAGCCTCGTACTCTGGCACCACATGACCACCCTGTCGTAAGGCGTTGAAATCATAAATCTAGAGATCAATGAATTACTTGGAAAAATAACTATCCCAGAATCAAAATCATTCCTCAAACAACTCCCATGACATGTCTTAAACAACCATGTTTAGTTGAGGTAGGAGTGTATTCCACAAAAGTAGATAACTCCCTTTTAGTTGGAAGACCTCCATACAAACTTTCATGTTTGAGGTGTAATCATGAAGTGCGAAGCACATCGCCATGTTCTCCAACCATGCCACATTGGCTAAGTCATTCGTGGCACCCCAGAACTAGGGAAAATTCACTTTCTCGAGTTCTATGTCCATGTTATTACTACCAGCTAGAGTGCATTGTGAACCCTCATTGGGAACAGACGCTCTGCCCTCATCTCATTCCAGGCAGTTGATCAATGCCTCTAACATCCTCTAGAAGGATCTCAACATACTAACCACATCTCCCTAGGGTTTATACCCTTCTTGCATGGTTACTATCAGAGGTGTCACACCTCTTCCTCCAACACCATGACATCTACTTCCCTTGCGTCCTCTAAATATGATTACCTGCATGGAAAATTTCAAAATAAATTAGCAATACATTTGTTATCATTTAGTTAACATATTGGAACGTGTAACAGTCCAATGCCGTAGGGTCTAACCCACTCTGATACCATATGTAACGACCCCTCCATTAACACATAAATCTAAGTGAGAAGTGGTAATTTTATTTT
Organism: Picea abies; assembly: GCA_900067695.1. Classification (NCBI taxonomy): domain Eukaryota; kingdom Viridiplantae; phylum Streptophyta; class Pinopsida; order Pinales; family Pinaceae; genus Picea; species Picea abies. Next base: position 7,942 of record CBVK0104025396.1, read on the forward strand.
TTTATAATGCATTAATAGAACAAGTGATATACAACGATATCGTACATCAATTTTACACATTCAATTCTCATCTACATCCTACATTGCAAGTTTCATTTTACAAAATCATTGCTACTAACATAATACATCATATCACAAAAATAATAAAGACGTCTGTCCACCCAACCTACCCTACAAGGTTAAGACCTCCAAGACACATAATCAACGCTCAAGTATAGGATTCATCCGATTGATATTGACTATTTAATGTCTCAGGACTGGCGATTGTTCTGAAGAACACAGAAATATCCATTCCCATAATCAAAGCATTCTAGACTCAATATTAAAGTAACAATAAGATTCTTAATCATAACGAAATTAAACATTGAAGTACTCATTAATTTAGACAAGGTTTCCTTCCTTCAACATTTCAAGCAACAAATTATTTCGTTATTTATAAAATAATACTCCTCATCATGAATACTATCATCTAATAACATTCACCATTAATAATTATCTACCCTTGAGATAATATTAATTACTCACTACCGGACAAAAATACCATTCCTATAAGCATAGAATTCATTATTTTTCACTGTCTAGATAAATAATTTAGGACTTATGATACCATATAACTTATTTCCATCAATTAAAAACATCTTCCCTAGATGTTCCATTATTTATTCAATATGTAGACCAACATACCATCATTATAAGAGTATGAAATAACAGTTTATCTTACGCCAATTTAACTTATCACTAGTTCAAATATTCATTCACAAGCATTCTAACCTAAGGTTTCCTTGAAACAAGTAATGAGTCAACTTCCATAGTTGTACAAATTTAATAACTTCCATAGTTCAAATTTAATAATCTTATATAACTTCTAAGGGCTCAGGTTCTAATTAACAATTCTCTTCCCATTGTACATCTAATGGCTCTTTAACAGGTTCAAATGACCTTTTGATTGTAATTGTCAAAAATAAATCTAATTAATTTGATTTTTACTTGGAGATAAGGGGATCTTGAGAGAGTTGAAAGCTGTTGCCAACCACTAGTTTTAATGTACTCCCTAAGAACCGAATCAAACTGGGAAAGGAACTATTAGAGATCTTAAGAGAACAAAAATTTCAACAGAAACAATCGTGTGATAAAGTGATATAAAGAAGCTAAGCGATACCATTGCAATACCATTTTTATCATAGGGGACAAAAAGGTTTGTCGCAATAAAAATTATGGAGATCAACATAATATAATTATAAAGGAAATATAGCCATAATCTAAAGTGGTGCAAGGATTAATTATTACACAACTTTTAAATGCTTAGTGTACATTCAGTTGAATTGAACTTCCAATGTATGAGATTCGACTGTCTTAAGCCAAAAAGTGTTGTCGACCACTTATTAACCAACACCAAGCTCCTTTTTGACACAACAAAAATAATCAGAGACAGATCTACCACGAGGTAGAGAATTAAGTTTAAAAAAAATTGAGGATCGATGCATTGTTACAAGAGCTCAAGGTTTTGTTACATCAACCCTAACTAACCCACCTCCTACACAACTTAATTAAAATTTCAATTAAAAATCACAATTGTCATGCATATTTTTTCCAAGGTGTAAAAACAAATATCGCAATCCTATCTACATAAAGTTATCCAATTGTATTTAAATTCTTCAGCGAACTAACAAAATATAAATTTGTATTTTCAATTAAATGACAACTACCAATCAATTTCCAATTTAGGATTGGAAAATTAATCTACAACAAACTCATAAACTTTAGTTCCAACGTGAAAACTAATGTAGCGATCTTGAAGAAATCAATATGAATTTGAGTTAACTTAAAGTGACTAAACAAGAATTCTAAATTTTGGATTAAAAATAATTTTGCAATTACTCTACAAAATTCCATATTCTAGAATGCAAATAAAACTTTACAGTGCTCACATAATTCTAAATTTTCTAGAATACAATATCTAGGCAGTGACAATGGGAACTCCAAATGTAGGAGATAACCTTTAATTAATAGTGATTCAATGAAACTCCTATATCCAGGTAAGTAGAATTATTATATCACGATCAATAAAATCTAAATTTTAGGTTTTGCAAAAATTACTACAACGATCAACCAGTTTAAAACCGAATTGTAAATTTCTTAACAATGATCTAAAATTTCAATTTCGGATTTGTATTGGATATCAATGACCAACTGAATGTCTAAATTTTTTTAAAACAATCCACTTGATAGTGACCATATAAGATTTAATATATGAGGACAATAACAATTTGCAGTGATTCTATAAATCAAGTATCCATATATTGTAAATGAATTGTCAGTGACTACCTGAATTCTAATTTCTGATTTGAAAATAGATTTAAAAAGAAACCATGTGAAAATATAAACTCCATATATACAACAATTGACAATGATCTATTAATTATTCAATTCAGGATCAATAATTTCAATTGGAAGGAAATGGAGAAATTTCGAAATTATGGATTGTGAGTTAATTGGAAACATTCATAACCATTCTAGTTTACAAAAGTCACTATTTCAATTCAACATCAATATTGAATTTTTTATATACAAATTACTCTTGAAAAAATGTAAAATTCAAAAATGAAATACTGGAACCATCGATGATGGAAAAAATGTTGATGTCCTTGACACTTGCACTCTTTCCCTCACTCCCACTTACTAATCATAGAGACTTCATCGGTACCTCCTAACTAATACTAGGGGTACTCTTCTTCCCCCTTATCCCCCTGAGCTGTAAAGAGGCCACACACAAGAAACCAACAACAATAGCTCCAAGGCTTGCCTTGCAAGGAAGAGCTTCCACTCTTTATACCAGCTTGGTATACCAACTCTCACAAGTAAAACACAGTACACAATGTTTTGGAAACATAACATTACCAATCATAAGAGAGATCCCTTTCCGTTCTACCACATTTTTTATATAGAAAAATCCTCAATGACACATTTCCTCATGCACAATTAACTACCTTTTTTAATTAATTTAAATTTTATTATTCACCCACACACTTGTCACTCTCTCCCAAGGTTTCACAAGTAATTTCCATTTTTATTTTATTTAAAAATCCAATTTCCCTCACATTCCCCAAAGTGTTCCTATTTTCTCTCTTAGTTGTCCCTTTTTCCCCAAATTCTCATTTAATGAGTGTCTCCTAACTAGAACTTAGTTAGAGTTGGATTATGAGTCTTCTTCTAGTTAGACTAGTGGTAGCTTGACTCAAGATACTTATTCTATGTGTACACCTATTCTCTCATGTTTTATTAATTTCTATTTTAAAAATCCATTTTATTAATTTCATGCACACACGTGAAATCTATCCATTCTTTTAATTTTTTTGTTTAATTTCTTCCTAGAGTCAAGATACTTATTCTATGTGTACACCTATTCTCTCATGTTTTATTAATTTCTATTTTAAAAATCCATTTTATTAATTTCATGCACACACGTGAAATCTATCCATTCTTTTAATTTTTTTGTTTAATTTCTTCCTAGAGTTTGATTTTATTTTAAATCGTTTTTAATTTATTCAATATTTTAACTAGTCCCTTAATTAGACTTAGACTTGACTTAGTCTATAACTTAGGCTTAGACTTTTGTTAGAATTTAAAATTAACAATTTACGATTTAATTAATTATTTTGTTCTAACAATGTCTAATCACTTCAATGTTTTCTAGGCCACCTATATTTATTGACTCGATATTTTAATTATGCGACATGCCATTCAAGACACACCTCCGTGCTCTAAGGGTGCCACTTGCCTTTGAATGGTTTTGGAATTCCAACCCTTGGAGTCAACACTCCACTCGATCGACCTTGTGAGAGACTAAGGGATTCTAAGGAATAAGGACCCGCCTTATTGCGTTCCCCTTAGAATCTTCGTGAGCGACTGTCTCAGTCTTCCCTCACGACATCGTGGACCTCTCGAACTAGGTAATCGTTAACCTACAACCCATACCACAGTAAGAGTGCTAGTAGGTTGTGTCGGGGATGCTTCCACACCTCTCCCTGAAATGTTTGGTTTCTATGTATGGCCCCTTTACTCCTTATGTGAGTCGGATTAGCAAGCATAGTCAATCCTACATCTACTGACAAAATCAATGTCAATAATCCATATACATAAATCATACTTAATTCAATCATACATCACATGTGCGTAAAATGAAATACTCAAATAAATACAATCCACTCCTTGACTTAATCTGGAGTCCAAGGAAGTCCATTAATGCCATCAACATCCATACCTTTTCATGTGTCTTGCACACTCAGGATGACTCGTCAATAACATCTTCCAATATATATACATCAGATTAACAATAAGTCACAATACATCATCATCATCATATATAACTGTTGACAGGTGTTTGTGACACACCGTCAACGGGAAGGGTAGATCTGATCCAGGGTTGTCTATTTAACCCAAGTCGTTTGGTATATCTATCTAATGGGTTTTATGGCTCTATTATCCAACTAGGATCCTAAAAACAACTAAAGGAAATGAACTAACTAAAAATACAATTCTAACAATCAACACATTAATTACAAATGTTCAACTAAGAGTGTTAATGTACAATGATTATATACAGTTTACAAGGTTTGAATAAAACCTTGCGAAAGTAGTTGTTTGAGATAATGTTTCTAAACAAGAGAGATAATGTTTCTAAACAAGATTAAGTATGAACAAAACTTATTCTAATGCTCTAAATATCAAACTAATAAACAACAAATGAATATGATTGTAATGATATGAAGAAAATAGACAAAGATAATTAACATCTAAATAATGCAATCATTATTCATTCATATATAAACAACTTAAATAATAATACATTTACTAACCTCCTGTTGATCAGCAATAATAAACTATATTCGTCTCTCTACATTTGTGTGAGCTCCTCTTGTCCTGTGTCAAGTGAAAACCTATGACATAAGCAAGCATAATACTTCTTGAAGAAATTCAACGAAGTGTTTCATATTCTGGGGAGATTGTATGGTGACAGAAAAATAAATAATTATATATCATGTGACCTTGAGATATCCAATAACTGAGGATGAAAGAAATCCCAATCCCCATTAATGGTGTTTACCAAATATCTAGCATCAGACGTAAACACAAAATACTTAAATAAATGATTAATCACATATATAAACTAAACCAAAAGATAATGAACAACATAAAGAAAAACATGATATAAAATATTATGTGGAGAAAAGACTAAAGCTAATTCGACACAGATAAAATTGCATATCAATAAATTAAATGAGAAGACAATGAAAAAATACTGCACAGTTTACACAGGTCTAAAGCCAAAGAGCAAACTACTTTCTCATGTAGCTTCAAAAATATATGTCCATTCTATGGTCTACGAAAAACATGCCTCTATCACCAGGCAACATGCCTATTTAAACATGTTTATGATTTGTTACCTCCTATCATGCAAGATAGAGGCAAATCTCTTAAAACAAGTTTTTTACTAAAATGGAGTAACAAAAATATACTCATGTTGGAGTTTTTTAATAAAAATTATTTATATTAATGAACATTGTTTTTGAAAATAGGAAACTACTAATCTACTAAACGCTTAACCCATGACTCCTTTCCTTAAGCATATCATCACAATCTGTTGTTTACCTGAAATAATAAAACAAAATCAAAATTTAGATAATAATCCAAACA
>CBVK0104025404.1:0-13533 GCA_900067695.1 Picea abies
CTTGTGATTGTGTATTTCTCAGTGATCTTGGATTATGCTATTGTTATCCAATGAAATGCAAACATCTGTAATAATGGCTTAAACATTAACATGGAGCAATATAGAAAGTTAGTTACAACAAAACTAGGCAATAAATGCCATAAAATCTAACATAGCTACCCAATCACAACCAACTCGAGTGTCTCGGGAATAAATGTCTTAAAATCTAACATAACTACCTAGGATCATAGTAGGAAATCGAAGTGTCATTAACATGTAGAGAGGTTTGAATATTTTAGAAATAAAAGCAATCATTACAACAAGTTTAACTAATACATAGACTAACATCGTAATCATAAAAGAAAAATATTTGCAACAAACCAAGATTGAGCTTGGGTAGACCATCGTTGTCATTTATTGGTGGCCTTACCCAATCTGAAGTTTATGGTTTTTGCTTTGGATCAAGAACAATTATTTCTCAACCATTGGTATATTGTCATTGTGTTTTCTTGACCTCAGAGATAGTCAAGGAAATTATTGGAAATTTATTATTCAAGGACCAAACAAGTGGGTTGTGAGGCTATGGAAACATTCTAGATGCTCCCTCGTAGCCCTGCTAACATGATGGTAAGGTTGAGCACCACTTCTCCCTCGTAGCTCTGCCAACATGATGGTAAGGTTGGGCACCACTACACTAAGATTGTTTAAATCTAGAATATGGATCTAAAGAATCAACAAAAGCTCCCAACTTGTAATGTAGGGAACCACCCTCACCCTCAAATAATATAAGAATTCATATAGGTGTGCAATGTCTAACTCCACTTTCTATATCGGCACTAATTTGCACAAAAATATTAACACAATTAGCTTAAGAAAATAAATTGTTGATAAGGACTTAAAACATATCAACAATGTCAAAGATTGTTTAGAGTGAGCACTAAACTTGACTCAATTTGGAAAGTGGATAATGGTTGAATGCTCTTTGCAAATCATGTGTGGCACCATTATTTAGGGAATTCCACCTAGAATAACACTAACATAACCATTATCTAATGGTGCATGAAGCCATTTGCAAAGTTGGTACTATTATGGGTGGCATTTTTTAAATGGTGCCAGTGGCGATTTATAGTTAATTATCGAGCCCTTATCCTCCTTGCAATTCAAGTCAAGCCAGTACTCACCCACAATGATCTTTATCCTCGTAAAAAACATATAGTGGAAAAGAATCTTGGGAATCACATTATAGTTAGGTGGGGATCCAAATCACATAAAAGGAAGGTAAATAGGTTTTAAGAGTTGAGTGTCTTGTTCCAATAAACAAATTATCATGTAGTGAGGCAATTAATGAATTGTTTCCCTGTAGTCCAAGTTAAATCACAATGGAAAAATTAACAAACATATATCAAGAGTATTGGAGTGATTGATACATTGTGGCATTTAGAGTGAGGCACCAAGATACCACAAGGAAGGAGGGAGTGGAATCATCACTTTTGACATAAAACTATGAAACCCTAATAGGGGAAGAGATGAAGAAAGTGATAGAGATAAAGCCATTGGATTGATTAAGGCTTAAGTGTTGATTAGGTTACATATGATTGTAGATAAATTAGGGTTCAATAACAAACAAGGAAGAACAACAAACTAGCTAGGGGTTGATTTATCGACTTCCTTTGTGACCTAATTAACCTAGTTATTGAAGATGAAAGAGAGGGGCAAAGGAAGGAACAAATCTAGAAAACGTTGTTATGGGTGTTGAAGCTATTGGGGCCAGAGATAAGTGATGTGATAGACCTCTGATAAAGTGAAGTTGTTATACCTTCCTATAAAATATACTTGATCCTCAAATTAATGCAATATAATACACTAGATGTACCATATAAAATGATGAAGTGTTGAATGGTGACCCAATGTGCCCTTAGAAAGGTAATACTTCCCTTGCCCTAGCTATCACTAGAATCTCATTTGAGGTAGAAAAGTTGAATCATTCAAGGTGTGAGAGGGGACAAAGCCAATGGAGATGCCCCATCACAAGACAACAAGTCTTCAGGGAAGAAACCAAACCAAACCAAGAGCAAGAGATACATGTCAAGTTGTTGTGAATGGTAGGAACAAGTAGTCTAAGAGAGTGTAGGAGTAGATGAGCTAGAACAATATTAGGTGTTAATTAGGAAGTGTTCCTCCAAGATAACATTAGAGAGATAAAATAATCCAAGAGACTTTACAAAGAGGAGGAGAGTGATATAATTAGGTTAGCAAAAAAGTTTAAGGTGTAAGTAAACATTAGCTTAGTCATTGGAAGTGTACCACATGTTTTGACTAGAAACCATGTGTTCAATCCCTATACCACAAGAAATTCCTTTGAAATGCACATTCCATTTTGTAGGTTGTGACTTGCAATGGCGGTATGGCCTATGAAAGTCACCATTCACTTAGCACCAAGAAATCAGAAAAAGGGAAAGGAAGGTTTGACCCAATGGACCCCCTATTAAGCATGCCCAAATGGATATGGGTTGTTAAGGACCTAAAATTAAGCACTCAAACTAGCTACGGGCTAGATCAGAGGCACACATCCCAACCAATAGGAGAGTGTCCCAAATGGGTGCCCCAAAGAGCCTAGCAGACTCAAACCAATGACCAGAGTCTATATATAAGAGAAAAGGCAATAGGGGCTCCTACCTAAGTACTAGACATCCCAAAGAGGTTGCACACTCTAGGCTAAGGCAAAGTGAGTCAAGGGAGAGTAATCCCACACATAAGAGCTTTCACATGAAGAATGAGAGGTATCAATGTCATCAACTGGTGAGTCATGCATGTCAAAAGCACAAAACTAGGTGATGCCACAATACCTCCAAGTGGGTAGGTGTATATGATTACTAAAGTGAAAAACCCATACACTACATATTGTCCTCTTCATGGGAGTTGTTATCCATAGATGGGATAGTGGCAATTTGCAAGAAATAATGAGAGCACAACAAAGCCACCGAAGAAAAAGAGAAAGCAAAGAAAAAACGATGAAGAATGTAGAGAAGTTTCCTACCATTGCATGTAGCGTGAGCTAATTCTCCAACATCATGAGGGAATTCTTCACATGATATGTCATGACACCCAACTTTTGTGTAAAGACATGCATGCCGCAATAATCAATGCAAAGCAAAAATTAAAGGGTCATACATAGGCTATATGATATCAAGTAGATATTAGACAAAGAGAAGAATAAATAGTAAAAAACAAAGATGCATGTCAAGCAAGGAGTGTTAAGAGAGGAGACACGTAAGTCTAAGTACTATGCAAGTAATCAACATATAAACTATGAAATAAAATGTAAGTTTAACAAGCATGTATGTAAAGTAGTAGCTAGACTATGATATTAAATGTTGAAATGAAATAAAAGAGGGAGAGTGTAAGAGAATGATTGATCTAGGTGGATATTGGTGGCCACCCACATGTTCCACTATTTCATAATGGTTCCACATCCTGGCAATTTTTCTACAGTTTTTTGCTTCCCAAACTTCCGAGGTCGTTTTGAGGCCCTAAATGATGTTTTTTTGGTGTGAAAACGCCCAGTAGAGAATTAAAGGCATGTACTAGGCCGTTCAAAACGTGTACTTCTCAGCTAGACCTTTCCGACGGACAACCAAGCGCCCCAAATGGAGATTGTATGCAAAAGTTACGCCCCCGAGAAGTTGACGTATCACCTAACCACATCGAGGCCCACAAACCTTTTGGCGTTTCATCTTCTAGGGTTCATCGAGGCCCACAAACCTTTTGGCGTTTCATCTTCTAGGGTTAGGGTTTTGGATATTTAAGATTTTCTCATTGATGCTTTGTGTTAAAAGGCCTTTTCAACCTCTTTGCAATTAACTTCTTACGAATGAGCGTAGTCGACGCATCTCTCTCTTCATGGATAAGCCACCACCATTCTAGCTAGTTTTTGTGCTTTGCATTTTATAGTCTTTTGTATTCCATTCATCGATAGAATATGAGTTTAACTGTATTAATGTGTTTCTTGCAATATCTTTGTGTGTTTCCTTGTTATATCTCTGCCTTCATGTCGTTCTCAATATTATTTGGATTAGTGGTATAAGAGCAATCTGCTTTGTTAGTCCTCGAGATGTTCCAAGTTGTTAGTGGAACGATGCTAAGGATCCTTGGAGCTAAAACTCGAATAGGGTTTTTAAGCTACCTTGCTTAATTAAGGGCATTAAGCATAATTTTTATTTTTTCATAGCTCTTATACATTCCAAATAGGACAATTAGGTAAACAATCAACAAATAGGGGCAATTTCTCTTATGTGCATCATAATTACTAGGGTAAACAAAATACATGACTGTGTCAAAGGGGTGTACACATGCAAGGTATCAAATACATATAAGGCCTTCAAGGTTTTTTGTAAGGAAGACATGTTGAACATTAAAGAATTCAATAGTATTGAAAATTATGCATTCTAAGTTTAATTAGAAACAATGCCTCATATAGCTCATTTTTTGATACATTCACATATCAAAAACTCTGCAAACATATGAATATTTCCAGCAAGAAATGAATAAAGATTGGTGAGGACCTGAAATCAATCGCATTCATGAATGAAACCAAACACATTTACAATATATCTTGAGTCAAAATGTTATTTAGAGCTTCTATTATTGTATTTTAGAGTACATTATGGGGATGGAAAGGATGGATCTCATAAATAAATTACAATGGAGGAGAAGAAGAAGATGGAATTTACAAACTAATACTACAACAAATCATTGAATCCCTACAAGCTTAATGTTCTTCTTGTCATAATCTATCTTTCTGCCGGGAGTTAGATTGATCTATGAACTTTGAGACTTAGATACTCTTCATCTCTTTGTTTGCTAATAAAAATGAGGTAATGTGCCTCGAGGATTATTTATATATCTTCTCCATAGGAAAACCACTTCTTGATTCTTTAAACAACTTGACAACTTCTTGATAATACTTCTTGGTTCTTGAGTGGTTTTATTTATTTAAACAAAAGGGATTTTCAGATATATAAAAATTATTCCCAACAAAATCAATTAAGGAGGTGTTGGGTGTGTACTACTTTTCTAACCTATTTGACTTTGCCTTGGTATTTGTACTTTAAGATATCTGCACATCTTCTTCCATACATTGTCCATAATATATTCTATCTTTTTTAGGCTCCTGCTCATTTCATCCAAATCTGTGAATGTCTCGTATGATGGTGGAGAAATATTTTTAAAAATCAATTTGAGAGTGTGTAATAATGTAAAATCTCCAGCCAACATATCCATCACATCCTGACCTTTCAGAGATCCTTCCAATTTGTTGAACCTACTATCATCATTTCTTTTGTTATCCAAAAGTTTCTAAGAGTTTTTCTGTAGAAAGAGAACCCCAGGACCATCCCATAAATTAGGCAACCCATAATTGATTACTTCCTTGAAATTTTTCTTGATTGTAGCTATCTCCCTAGTTAGCTCATGTACCTTGCGCTCTGTGCTCTACATGAGTTGCTTCTTAGCCAAAACTTTCTTTGCATCAATGATTAGGTTGGTTCTATCTTCAATATTTAAATTCCTGAGCTCCTCCTTAGATGTGTTGTTCAGGAACTTAATTAACTCACCAGCCACCTTTGGTTTATCTTCCAACTCTGTGGCTATAATCTTGATCTCGTTGACAACTTCAACAATCCATTCATACTCTTCTTGCATTAGCTTAAAATGATCCCAATTTTTTAAAATTAGTGTTGATATCTGGTCCCGAACCATATGTTTGGCTCCCTTCAATGTTGCTTTACCAGTGACCCTCTATGTCATTTGATACAATTCATGTTCAACCTGTTCCTTTATAGTCCCAATTATTTGTAAGATTACCTCCCTACTCTTGTCTTGTTCTTCTAGCTTTGTAATTTTGGTTAAACTATATTTGAGATTATCTATGAGTGAACTAAGCTCTATCCCCTTTACACTTAAATCTGACATGACCTTATCCAGGCCCTCACCCACATCTAAAGACATGATTGGCTCCTTAGACTCTTTAGTTATCTACAAGACCTTTTCTAGTTGTTCACTCAAAGACTTGTTCTATGCTTGCAATCTCTCCACAATATGTTGACTCTCCAGAAGTGATTGGTACAATTGTTCTTTCTCATATTAACTAGCATGTAGCTCAAGGGTCTATACATGTTGAACCTCTAGGATATTGAGCTTCTTCTTCAATACTTTGATTTCATTATCCTTCTTTCTCATTAAATCTCCCACAACTTTGGGATTCTCGGGATCTGTACTCAAAGAAATAATCTTATTTTCTAAATCAATGGTCTGAATCGACTTGGATCTCACTGATACTCTTTCATGCCTCAACTGCTTTTCAATCTTGAGGGCCAGTTCCCTCGTTTTTTTCTCACTTACAGTGGATTAAACACTCCTCTATACATCATTTCATTGGTCTGTCTACGTAGCTCAATCCTGTCTCTAGGTTGAACATTTTTCAAAGGAAAATTAAACTTAGTGGCTTTATAGTCATCAAGTGTATGAGTTTAGACACTTTTGACTCTAACACTGCCAATTGCAGTGTGTTTTCCTTATAATCCATGGCTAAAAGTAATTTGGTTTAAGAATTCACTGGGGGGAACAACTCCCTCATGATATCATGATTACCTCTCCTGGTATCAAAATAATAAGTAAAGAAAGTGGGTTGACTCTGAGAAGATACCTCTGCAGTAGCAAGAATGGCTTCTCCAACTGACAAAAGAGTTGAGGGAAAATGTTTTATTGTGAAAAAAGGAGATATAGAGGAAGAGGTAGACCCTTCTTCACTAGATCCTTCCACTAATTGCAGTACACTTTTTCCTTTATCCAAAATGTTTGTAATGGTATCATCTATATCTACCCCTTCTTTGTTCTTAAACCTTTTTCTCATCTATTCACTAGTCTCCATCTCAGATTTCAAATTCGAGAAAGTCCTCTTTCCCAAGAGCACTTCCTGCTTCTTAGATGTCTCTGAAAATTTTGGTTGGTCTGATCTATTTGCTGGTGAATTTTGCACTTGTGCCAGCAGGATCTGCTTCACTTCCTCCCATGAACCCATATTTGTAGTGCTTTCAATCATAGGGTTTGATTTATGCTTACATGTAGGTCTCCTGGCAGCAATGATTCCTTGTGGATCATATGCCTAGTTGCTTGCCTTTTCAAAGTGAAATTTCTGCAACATGTCTTCCACCACACTAAGTGCACTCCTTAGTTTAACATGGAATGGACCCACTTCATTAGGAAGCTTGAATGTAATTGCTTGTCTGTGGTCTTTGCTATTGGACTAGAGCAGTCTGTTGTATTGCGACCTGACATATTTTTTCAAGTTCATTGATCTAATTGAGTCTATGTTGTTGGGATTTCGAGAGATTTAGGCCCACTTGCAGTGTGGTTCTTAGTGTCTTAATTTCTAATTCTATGGGGAGAACCACATGTTTTCCATACACCAGATGATAAGGAGAGAATCTCGTACTGTTCCTCCAAGTGGTTTTGTAGGCCCACGGGGCTTCCGAAATCATGTCAGTCCAGTCTTTATGATGTTGCTAAACTGTCTTGGTCAAGATGGCCTCCAACACTTTGTGAGTGACCTCTACTTGTCTATTTGCCTAAGGGTGGTATGGAGTAGACATCCGGTGATTGATCTTGAATTGCTCAGTAATGGACCGAATAAGATGAGAAGTGAACCGGGTCCCTTGGTTAGTAACGATCTCTTAGGGGACTTTGAAATGATTGAAAATTTCTTCATACAAGAAGTTAGCCACTCCTTCCTCTATAGCCTTTGGTAGTGCTTTAGCCTCAACCCATTTGGTCACATAATTGGTGCACACCAAGATGTACACCTTCTACTTTGATGGTGGGCTGATGGGTCCTACAAAGTCAAGGGCCCACTTCTTGAAGGTCTCTATCAAATCCAAGGTTGGAGTGGAATTTCATTTGGTTTTGTTGGTCTTCCCATCCTATGACACTTATCATGGTTCCTGATGTATTTCTTGGAATCTTGAAAGATGATAGGCCAATAATACCCTAGGTGCAGTAATTTATTTGCAGTTCTTTTATCGACGAAGATCCCCCTGCAAGGTTCATCATGACATGTTTTCATAATGTCATAAGTTTCGTCCTCCCGAACACAGCGTCAAATGATGTGATCTTTCCCAGTACAAAAGAGGTATCCTTTGATCCAGGAGTACATGACACTCTTTCGAATGACCCTTTGGCGTTCTTTCAATGACATATGTTGTGGAAGACTTCCTACAACTATTAAATTAGCGATGTCTACAAACCATTGTGTGTTAGTGGATAAAGAAAACAAGTGTTCGTCTGGGAAAGCATCTTCCAAAAGAATGACTTCTCCTTTGTTTGTAAGTCTAGGGAGGAAGTTAGTAACCACATTTTCCCTCCCTGGCTTATTAATAATTGAGATGTCAAACTCCTACGATAAAATAAAACACCTGGTCACTTTGCCATTAGTGATAGGCTTCTTCATGAAGTAGTGGATGGAAGAGTGGTCGGTATGCACAAATACAGGGTAACCCGTGATATAATGGTGAAACTTATCAATGGAATATACAACAACAAGAAACTCTTTTTCAGTTGTAGTATAATTATTTTCAGTAGGGGTGATATTATTACTAATGTAATAGATAGAATACAATCGTTGCTTCTCTTTCTGCCCCAGGAAAGCCCCAATGGTTGTGTTTGAATCGTCTGTAGAGGTATGGAAAGGTAGGGACCAATTTGGATCTCTCAAAATCGGTGCAATTGATAGTTTCTCCTTTAAGGCTTTCAACACAACTTGGCATTGGTCAGTCCAATAGACTTTTGCAGTTTTTGTCAGTCATTGAAATAGGGACGATGCTAACTTTGTAAAGTTTTATATGAACCTTTAGTATTATCCCTCATGCCCTAAGAAACTGTGGACATCCTTCCAGGTTGTAGGGACTGGAAACCCAAGGATAAATTCTATCTTAGTGGGATCCACTTGGATCCTTACAGGTGATGTGAGGTATCCTAGAAGAACTCCCTTAGTGTGGAGCATGTGGCATTTCTCATTGTTGAGAGAGAGGTGTGTCTCCTGAAATCTAATCATGACCTTTTCTAGGTTGTTTGAAGCTTCCTAGAAGGTGTCTCCATACATGATGAAGTCATCCATGTAGATTTCCACATAATCATTGGTCAAGTCAGAGAATATCCCTAAGACAACCCTTTGGAAAGTAGTTGGGGCCTTACACAACCCAAATGATATTACTTGATAAGCATAAGTTCCCCAAAGGCAGGTGAAGGTAGTTTTCTCTTGGTCCTTGGGGGGAATCTGTATTTGATTATAACCATTGAATCTACCAAGAAAAGAAGATAACTTCTTCCTTGCCAAGGTATCCAGAACTTGATCAATAAATGGTAATAGAAAATAATCCTTCAAGGTGGCCATATTCAATTCCCTGTTGTCAAAACAAACACACCATTTACCATTCTTCTTTGGTACAGTAACCAGGGGTGAAACCCACTTACTATTAGATATTGGTTAGATAAAATTCACATCAAGGAACTTTTGGAGATCTTATTTGACTATGTACTTCATAAAAGGATTCATCCTTCATTGATGTTATCGAATAGGTTGGGAGACCTCCTTAACATAGACATGATGAGTACACAAGTTAGGGTGGATTCCCTTCACATAGATGTAGTCCCAAGCAAATGCACGACTATGTTTCTTGAGCATATTAATAAGTTTCTTTTGCTAAGAAGGCTCTATTTTAGCATTGATGTTCAAGGTTTTCCTAGGAGATATTTCGACATAAAGGCTTTGATTCTTGGAGATAGCATCTACATGGACCATTGTATCTAGTTTTTGTGTCAGTTCGATCGGTGAACAAATTTCCTGGAAATGATTCCCTAAGATATGCTCAAAATTTGCATGGTTGGTTGTATGAGGATGTGTTATGTAGGTGCAAATAAAATCATCCTCAATGTCTTTCCTAAAGGTTGATGCTTGATCAAGAGTCAACAAGAGCTATGTGGATTCCTCGTAGTTGTCTTTAAACTAGGAGGAGATTTCCGAGTCAAGAGAAGGATTAGTGGGGGGATAGAGGGTCAAATTTTTAGTGGAATTCTCATGGGAGATGGTCATATCCCCTTATTTGCAGCTGATATATGTGTTAGCAGTGGCCAACTAGGGTCTTCCCAAGATCAATGGATATCCTCCTAGATTGGCCTTTGGTTGCAGGACCATAAAGTCATATGGGTATTCCCTTGATTCTACATAAACGACTATATCTTCCATCATTCCATCAAGCTTTACTATAGATCTATCTATTAGTTGGAGGACTTTAGGGGTTGGTCATAGACCAAGCAATTGAAGTTTTTCCATTGTCTCCTTGGTCATAACATTTATAGCTACCCCTAGGTTGACTAAAGTATTGGAAATGAAAGTGGTATTGATGTTAACTTTAACGACCAAACTTCCTGGATCCATATACTCGACCACACGTACTTTTACTAGCATTAGATTAGCTAGCTTCCTTATGACATGAATAGTTTTCAGATCTTTCTTTATCCTACTTGGATTCCTTAAAAAAAGTTCCCAAACAACCTTAACAAGGATCGAGACATCCTTGATGGCTTGGAACAGAGGAATCTTAATACACACATTTTGAAGTTCCCCTAAAATATCAAACTTTGGTTGTGTGGGGAACTTTTCTATGCATAACCTTTCTAGATAAGGAGGCTCTGAGAGAAATTCTTGCTCGTGAGGATGTTTTGAAAGGGTAGTCTGGTTTTCTTGAGAGGAATAAGTGATTTGATCATCCGGTTTAGGAATATTTTCCTCATCATTTTATTCATGGATTATGGGGGAATTCTAATCCTGAATCAATTTCCTTGATTGTAGGTGAATATCCTTACATTCCGCAGGGGAAATGACATATGTTAGAAAAAGGGGTAGTTCAACATTGTAGGTGGGTTGTATTGCTTTATTGTTTGGGTTTGGTACAGGATGGGCAGGTAGTTTCGATGGTCTCTGAGGAGTTTGGCTAGGTGGCAGTTGTAGTTTTTTTTGGTGTTGGACTGGAGGATGTGAATGAGAGGTGGACTATTGGGGTGTAGGACCTCTCCAACCTTATTGCCAAGGCTGGATATGAGCTTGAGTGTGCCATTGTTGCTAAGGCGTGGTAGTATACCAATTTTGTTGTAGGTATTGATATGGGGTAAAATATTAAGAGAATTTGGGGGGCTCTTGTGCCATGTCTATTGCTTGGGGTGGTCATGGCCGCTTTTGGGCCATAAAACAAATTTGTTCGGTTTCCTCACTGGCCCCTTGGTAAACTTCCTTCAACTCAAGTAAGGAGGGGAAATTCTTGGTAGTGTGATTTTGTTTGAAGATAACACACACCTTTGTACTATCCAAAGGACACTCCTATAAAGGGTGTTTTTTTTACACCTAGAATAGAAGATAACCAAAGCTAGGTTAGATTCTTCTTTATTTTTATTTGCTTGGAAAGTATCCAACTGGGAGCTAAGCAAGGTAAGTATGTCAATTTTGAATTTTTCCAACATGTTCCCTATCTCAGCTCTGGTAATTCCTCCTTCGCCAAATGACTTTGTGACCTTAGAGGCTAGATCCCTAGGGACTCTACCATATTTAGTACTATTTCATGAATATCATTTTCATAGTTGACATATATCCTCATAAGTCATTTGGGAGACATCTTCAGCCCCCATAAGGTTTAATGTATCCATGCAATTATCCTAAATCCCCCTAAAAAGGATAATATGCAGAGTCTCATGATCAAGGGAATTTTGTTTAGTCTTATGCAAA
Source organism: Picea abies (assembly GCA_900067695.1). Lineage (NCBI taxonomy): Eukaryota > Viridiplantae > Streptophyta > Pinopsida > Pinales > Pinaceae > Picea > Picea abies. The sequence continues at coordinate 11,810 of CBVK0104025404.1, forward strand.
TTGTATTAGAACCTTTTGATGTAGTCTTCAAGGATTTCCTCCTCCCTCTTTGTCAGTTTTAATATTTCTTCACAAATATCCCTCACTTTACAATAGTCCTGGTACTTTTGTAGAAATTTCTGCCTCATTTCATCCCAGGTCTTAATGGACTTCCCTTTGAGTCTCGTAAATCGACAAAGGGTTGCTTCTTTTAAGGTGGTTGGAAACAATTTTAGCTTATGGGCATTAGAAGAATAGTCATAGTTTCAACAAAGGACACTGAATTCAAAGAGGAAGTTATCGAGATTCTCACTAGACAAACCAGGAAAGTTTGGTAGGGAAGGTGGCATAATCTTTTTCATATGAATTATGCCATCATATTCCTAGATAAGAAATTCAAATGTGATTGGTTCTCTTTACTTTGGTGCTTCTACTTCTTCCCTCATATTTGGAAACTTATCTCCCCAAAGGGATTTGTTTGAGGCAATGGAAGGCTCAGGTTCTTCAATGGGGTTGTCCTGGCTCGTGGGAGATTCGGAAGTAGGGGATTCTATAACTATACCAAATGTAGAATCTATCTTAGGTGGACTATCTATAATGTTGGATGCTACTTGTGAGAAGGGGTGAGCCCCAGAGACTCCTCGAGAGTCTCATTTTTATTCAATTTTGCCTACTGGATTATTAGTTTTGTGGGTGGTTCCCGCACCACAAATGCAAGGGTTTCTATTACCTCGATCCATGCATACTATAATGATTTTAATGCACAATATCCCGAGTAAGGGACACCATAGGGGTAGTCGACAATTCTCTAAGGTTCTCTTCATCTTGGTATTGTTCCTATGATGATTCTATTGAAAAATTCTAATTCTTTGAGTGCCTCCCTGACAATGACACTAAAATGATGATGTGTATGTATTTCTTCCTATTGTTGGTTTCACAATACATAATCATTTAATTTGTCAACCTAGAATCTTCTATGATATTATGAGGCTCTTGATGCAATATACATGGAAATAGGAGGTTGCCACTATCATGCAATCTAATCTACTTGACAAAGAAGGTAAATAGAAAACATTGCAATCATAAATTTGAAATAAAGCATGGAAAATGGAATTGACAATATTCTTGATCCCCAACCCAGTTGGTGGCACCTCACATGGTCAAATTACTGAGAACTAGGCTCATAATCCCATTATCTATCTATGTTCACCAAGTGACACAAGGAACATAGTTATTCTATAACACAAATAAACTAAAATATCATTCTAAAGCAAATCTAGTTACATAATCTAATCTACTTTTCACACACACTACAATTAAAAGATAATTCTAAATTCTATTCTAATACCAAAACATAAATCTATAACAAAAGAACCAACAACATTCTCAATCCCTACTTAGTTAATGGCACCTCATATGTTACAGTCACCAGAAGCCATACCCATAACTCAACATTTCACTTGACATACTTAAGTATCAATTGAGAACACAATGATCCTATAAAACCCTAACTCTATAGCATCATAGTCCTGTAGCATCACGATTCTTTAGCAGAATCTACAGGTAACTAGGACAAGACAAAGGACTAGAATGAAACATAATAAATTGAAAGTATATATAACCAGATAACTGAACAACAACAAAAGTAAAACTAAAAACTAGCATACTAAGACTAAGTCTGTACAACAAATAAATACAACATGGTTTTTCACCTTAAGTGGGCCCACCTCAAGGCTCTACGTGTG
>CBVK0104025420.1:0-11906 GCA_900067695.1 Picea abies
GCTCTTCCGATCTCACTTACATTTGAGGCATTCCATATTGTAATATTTTAATGGAGAGAATGAAATATAGTTTCTGTTATCTGTATTGAAGTTCTGACTTCTTTGGACATTTTTTGGATTGTGCCTTCTATTGGCTTTACAATGTATTTCTTTGTGTCCATAATTATTGTAGGAATAAAAATAATTTATTCTTGTAGGAAGATATACTAATATCTGTTAGAGGGATTTATTCTGGTGATTGTATTCTTCTTATCATATTTTTGTTTAGTAGGGGATATTTATTTCTGTTTATTTGGGATGGTGTCCAATGGAATCATCCTTGCCTTATTATCTTCTCTTCTTAAGGGGATTTTAAGAGCATCTTCATAATTTATTGCTCTTTTGATAGATCCTTGTTATGTATAAGTTGAGTCTTGGGTGTATCCCAAACTCGTCTTGTTATTTTGTGATCTCTGACTACTGAGAATTTCATCCAATATCTTTGAACTATTTTCAAATTCCGATCCCTTCTTTTCTTTCTCAAGTTCACCTTTTAACATCTCAATCTCAGCTTCTAGCTTCTCACATAATTGTTATCTATCATTGAGTTGTTTTAAAATGAATTCTTCAATTATTTTAGCTTCCAAGAGTTGGGACTTCAAATCACTAATGATTCACTCTGATTTTTTTATGGTTATTGATGCATCTATTTCTCTTAATGGATGTGATTCTTCAAATTCTTGAAGTTGTGCCCTAAGTAGCTTGTTCTTCTTTTTATACTTTCTTAGTTCCTCCAGATTACTAATCAATTCAGTGTCTAGATCTACTTCACCTTCACTTTCCGATTTTTCTTCATTATCTATATTATTATTTTGAGTTTTCATTCCCATAAATAGAATCTCTAAATTTTCATCTTCACTCATGTTTGAAGAGATGATGTCTTCTTTGGAGTATAAGTTTTTCTTTTTCTTATAAAATTTCTTCTTGTATTGGCTTTTCTAGTTGTGGGATTCTTCATCATCATTATCCAATTGCTTGAGATAGGGATGTAGAAATTTTGATACAAATTTTTGTATTCTTGCGATTCTCCTGATCTAACAAGTTCTACTATTGTTAAATACAAAATCGCTTCTACTATTACTTTTGCGGAAGCAATTTAAACCACTATCACAACCACAATGCACAAAGTGAAATATCAATAACACACAACACAAAAGTTTTGGAAAGCGTAAAGATAAAAACCCCACTATCATATATTATGTATATCATGAATCATGAAATAATCTCATACAAAACTCTAATCCAAGAGCTCTCAGTACAATACAATCTTCTCACACTGTCATTCACAAATTAGCAAATACATGCGCCAATTTCCGTGTCCAGACAGCCTGCCTCCTCTGCACAAACTTTTCTATCCAAATTCTCACAATGAATCGAAAATGAATGTGATTGCCTCGTTTGCACATGCTCATAAGCATATCCACTGCATGTGTGAACAAATCACAAGTAATAGCCAAACTGTCCCTTTCACCTGTTATCTCAACTGGTGTCCATTGGAATGACATGCATGTAGTTAACCATGGAAAGTCTTCAGTTTCATGCGAGTTAACTGATTATGAATTAATGAATAATTAATTCACTGAACTCACACTAATACAACTAATCTTAACTCACTTAACTACACTTATAATTCTGTTACAATTCCAAATCACTCAGTTATGAATGAGATAATAGATTAATATTTATTGTCTAATTTAATGAAGGGAAAACTAAATTAGACACATGTTTCTTGTTGACTTTTCAACACTCTCTCTCAAAAATAAAGGGATTATACTTCACCCCAATCATGTCTATATGATATTCTAATTTTCTCTTAGTGAGCACCTTCATCAGAATGTCCGCATCTTGATCTTTCGTAGGAATGTATTGAAGCAACATGATCTTCCGCTGCACACAATCTCTGAGATGATGATATCGGATATCTATATGATTAGATCTGTCATGAAACACAGGATTAATCGAGAGTTTAATGCAACTCTGATTATCAAAATAAATCATTGTCGGATCTAAGTGAGAACCAAACAAACCAACCAAGATCTTCCTCATCGAAATAGCCTCACATGTAGCTTGGCTCACTGCCATGTATTCCGCTTCTACTGAACTAAGTGCCACGGATCTCTGTTTCTTGCTGTACCAAGAAACAGTTGTAGATCTGATACTAAAGATCCTTCCTGATGTGATCTTTCTGTCCATTGGGCTTCCTGCCCAATCTACATCCGTGAAGCCATGCAACTTCACCTCATCCATCTGTCTATACCATAATCCATACTCAGATGTGCCCTTCAGATATCTCAGGACATGCTTACCCACCCTCCAAAAGAGTTTGGTAGGCTTAACCATCGCTTGACTTAGCTGGTTAACTGCATAGCAAATGTCCGGCCTTGTGTTCACTAAATACATTAGAGAACCCACTAACTGTCGATAGACAGTAGCATCCACTACCTCTCCAGAAGTAGCATCCTCTTTCCTCCAGTTTCCTGGAAGAGGAGTATCCATGGGTTTGCAGCCCTCCATGTGAAACTTACCCAGTATCTCTCTTGTATACTCTCCTTGAGACACAAAAATTTCACCATCTCGCTACCATATTTCCAAACCAAGGAAATAATGAAGAAGGCCCAAATCCTTCATCTCAAACTCCTTTGCAAGGTCCTCCTTGCATGAGTGTATCAGCTGCTTATCACCAGTAAGTATTAAATCATCAACATAAAGCACAATGATCAAAAGCTTACCCTCCAACACAAATTGGTATAGGTTTGCATCTGCTTCACTTTTGGTGAAGCCCAATCTAGTGAAATAGTTGTCTATTCGAGTGTACCAAGCACAGGGTGCTTGCTTTAGCCCATACAATGCTCTCTTGAGTCTGCACACATGTGACTCTTTGTCAAAGGTCTCAAAACCTTCTGGCTGCTCAATGTACACTTCTTCCTCAATGATCCTGTTGAGGAACGCAGTTTTTACATCCATCTGATGAATGCGCCAGCCCATCTGCGCTGAGAGTGCAAGTGTTAAGCCCTAATATTGGCTCATTACCACTTAATTGGGGCATATTAGATTAGTAATGTTATTTTATTTATGTCGGATTTAGGCCATTAGTTGTAATTTATATTAGTAATGTTATTTTATTTGATGTTTGGTTCTTAACAGCAAGGATGGATCTTATGGAAGAGTACCTTACGATAGGTGCAAAGGTCTCACCATAATCTATTCCCTCAATCTGTGAGAATCCCTGGGCCACAAACCTAGCCTTGTATTTCTCCACACTCCCATCAGCAACTTGCTTTACCTTGTAGATCCATCTCGAACCTACCACTGATTTATCAATCGGTCTTGGAACAATATCCCATACACTGTTTTTGACAATGGAGTCATACTCCTCTACCATAGCATCAACCCAAGTGGGGTCCTTCATTGCTTCCTGAAAGGAATATGGTTCAATCATAATACATTTTCTCATAAGAGCCATGTATCCAGCAAATCGATCAGGAGACTATCGCTGCCTGCGCTGTGAAATAGGGGCTCCTATATTCTGTGCAACATCTAGTCTCAATCTATCAGCTTCCGTGGTGTGCTTTCTGCCATTTCTGATGGATGGCTCTGCTTGAGTGGTTTCCTCCACTCTATGAACCTCTTCATGTGGCTGATCCACATCTTGAGACTCATCGTTGGGAACCAACAATTCCTCTTCTACATGCAAGTCTAGCTCCCTCTCAAGCGACAACCACATGGCTTTCCCCTCATCGAATTTTATATCCCGTCGCATAACAATCATCTTACTGTTTGGAAAATACACACAATAATTATGGGGTGTTTCTGTGTACCCCAAAAATATCCCAACTTCAACAGTCGGTTCCATATTCTTCCTGGCATCCTTGTTTACATGCACATAAATAGATGAACCAAAAATTTTTAAATGCGAAACATCAGGTTTCTTACTAGTAAAAGCTTCTTCAGGTGTACTCATGCCAAGTACTCTATGAGGACAACAGTTCTGCACATAAACCGTAGTATTGCATGCTTCTTCCCACAAATGCAATGGTATGCCTTGATCATGCAACATCGCTCGTGCTGCACCCACGATCGTTCTGTTCTTTCTTTCCGCTACCCCATTTTACTGTGGGTTATGAGGCGCTATGAGTTCTCTTCGAATTCCTTCTCTGCTGCAAAATTCTTTGAATTCGTTAGAGATGTACTCTCCACCATTATCGCTTCTTAGAGCCTTCACTTGCTTCCCCGACTCTTTCTCCACCAATGCTTTAAACTCACAGAACTTTGAGACTGGTTGATCCTTCTTCTGCATGAAGAATATCCAGCATTTACGAGAAAATTCATCAACAAAAATAACATAATACCTGTGTTTTGTTGTTGAAGCAACTGAGAATGACCCACACACATCCATGTGAATTCTCTCCAAGATCACCGAAGCACGATTCTCCTTTTCATGAAAGGTGGACTTTACATACTTCCCCAAGGTGCACCCCTTGCACTGATCTGACTGAGCAAGTGTTCTCCTTGGGATTCCAATCGATATTTGCTGCATGATCTTCAAGGCTCCATGATGAAGATGGCCTAACCTCCTATGCCATAATTCGCCCTCATCCTGGCTCACCACTGTTTATGCCTTGCCTATCATGGCACCATAACCATCTACCTGCAGCATGTAGAGATTCTTAACTCGAATCCCTATCTTCTTGACTTGACCTGTTGCTTTATGTCGCAGGTAGGCTATACCACTACTAAAAACAACATCATAGCCTCTGTCCTCCAACATTGCGACTGAGACCAAGTTTTTCTTCAGACCTGGAACATGCATAACATTTTTCAATTGAAATGGTTTACCTGACTCCCTCTGAAAGGCAATGGTACCAATACCAGTTGCACTGTATTTTCCATCATCGCCCACTTCTATATGCATTCTGAGATCTTTCTCCTCCAAGTCAATGAAAGACTCTTTATCTCCCATCATGTGGAAGGAAGCGCCACTATCCAAATACCACACTGATCCCGATGCACTTGATGCCATGCATGTGATCAAAGCGAAGTCAAGCTCAAATTATGAGACAAGAGCCTCACCAGTTGCAGCTCCAACAACCATCTTGTTCTTCTTCTTCTGCGGACAGTTAGTAGTGAGATGCCCACGTTCATGATAGTGAAAACACTTCACTTTGGACAAATCCAGCTTCTTGACTTTAGACTCGGAATTTGATTGGAATTTCTTCCCTTTCCCTTTCCTTGCCTTAGCAGTCAAAGCACAATCCTCTTCATCATCACGCTTTGATGAAGATCCATCTCTGGTATTTCGCCTGAACTCCTCTTGCACCAGATCCGACCATAGTCGTTCCCAATCCGGCAACTTTTCCCTTCCATTGACAGAGTCTTGATAACTCTGCCAACTCTTAGGAAGCCCTAGGAGTGCCAAGCTCACCAAATCATCATCAGTGACTATTATTCCGACACTTCCAAGCTCATCCCGACATTGGACAAACTTTGTGAGATATTTTGGAATGGTGTCGCCTTTCTCCATCTTAATCTTCCTGAGTTTATCTTTGAGCGCCAATTTCTTGTGGTCGTTGCTGTTTTGGAACAGATCTGTCAAAAACTTCCACATTGCATATGGTGTGGTTTTCCCATGGAGACTTGAGACAATGTGGTCTCGTACTCCCTCCAACAGAATCCTCCTCGCCTTTGCCACTTTCTTTTGCCATGCATCAATATTTGCAGTATTTGTCGCAGCCGGCTTAGGAACATCTGCGTCAATGTAACCCTTCAAGCCATTGTCTTCAGGTACTACCTCCATCCTGTCCTTCCATGCAATGTAGTTAGATCTGCCCTCGAGTGCATACTCCAAACTCAAGCCATTGAAAGACATTTCGATCTTGAATCAAGTGTCGCACCAAGAAAATATTGCAAATTTCAATGTTATCCAACCCAAAAATCAACCCCTTCACTTTCCCCTTGCCATGGGAGGTTCACACCCTACCTGAGAGCAACCTGAGGGGAGTTTGCACCCTGCCTATGTATAGCCTGCGAACTTGCTTGTTCTGTTCGCACCCTGCTAGTGTATTCACCTGCAAGAATGCCTGTTCTGTTCGCACCCTGCTAGCGTATTCACTTGCGAGAATGCCCTGTTCTATTTTCATCTTGCTAGTGTATTCACCTGCGAGAATTCCAATGAATTTCACACCCTACCTTTGTCTAGGGTGCGAGAATTTCTATTCTTGAAAACACCGGAAGTTTTCAGTACTAGAGTTCGCACCCTACTAGAGACGGGACCTGCGAGAAGGCAATTATGTTCACACCTCACTTCCATGACTCCGTGGCCTCCGTGGCTCTAATACCATGTAGAAATTTTGATACAAATTTTTGTATTCTTGCGATTCTCCTGATCTAACAAGTTCTACTATTGTTAAATACAGAATCGCTTCTACTATTACTTTTGCAGAAGCAATTTAAACCACGATCACAACCACAATGCACAAAGTGAAATATCAATAACACACAACATAGAAGTTTTATCGGGAAAGCGTAAAGATAAAAACCCCACTATCATATATTATGTATATCATGAATCATGAAACAATCTCATACAAAACTCTAATCCAAGAGCTCTCAGTACAATACAATTGTCCCACACTGTCATACACAAATTAGCAAATACATGCGCCAATTTCTGTGTCCAGACAGCCTACCTCCTCTGCACAAACTTTGTTATCCAAATTCTCACAATTAATCGAAAATGAATGTGATTTCCTCGTTTGCACATGCTCATAAGCATATCCACTGCATGTGTGAACAAATCACAACTAATAGCCAAACTGTCCCTTTCACCTGTTATCTCAACTGGTGTCCATTGGAATGACATGCATGTAGTTAACCGTGGCAAGTCTTCAGTTGCATGCGAGTTAACTGATTGTGAATTAATGAATAATTAATTCACTGAACTCACACTAATATAACTAATCTTAACTCACTTAACTACACTTATAATTCTGTTACAATTCCAAATCACTCAATTATGAATGAGATAATAGATTAATATTTATTGTCTAATTTAATTAAGGGAAAACTAAATTAGACACATGTTTCTTGTTGACTTTTCAACAAGGGACATTTGTTAGCAAAGTGTCTGATTCTTCCATAGTTGAAACATTTGAAGGGTAACTTTCCTTTATATTTTCCAAATCCTTTCTGGAGTTTCTTTATAAATTTGGCCTCTTGTACATCTGATATGTCTGAATGATCTTCATTAGACATATGTTCATGTTTATTCTTTGCTTTAGATGCCTTAAAGGTTGTTTCTTATTTTGATGGTTTTTTGTTCCCTGTTCTCATCTCATATGCTGTAAGAATTCCATGGAGCTGATATACTGTGAGTTTGTCAAGTTATGGTCTATCCTCAATTGTGGAAAATTTGGCATTATACCTCATAGGAAATGACCTTAAGATATTTTCTATAATAGGTTTGTCTAAAATTTCTTCTCCTACTGCTCTGATTGAGTTAAATACCTCATCTACCCTATGAAGGTATTCAACAATATTCTCTTCTTATTTCATCTTCAAATTTTCAAACTAAGCTTTGTAGATTTGTAGTTTGGATTCCTTGATTTTGCTATCTCCTTCATATATAACCTTCAGTTTGTCCCAGATATATTTAGCTGAATTACAAGGCATTACCTTCACAAATATAGGATTTGTTAATCCTCCTAGAATGGAATTGACTGCTCTTGAGCTATCATTGCAAATATTCTTTCCTGCAGTATCTGTGGGTGGAGTAGCTGGTGCAGTATAACCATCTACTACAGATTGTCAAACATAAAAACCAAGAGACAACAAGTAATTTTCATTCTTATTTTCTAGAAAGAATAACCACATCCGTTAAAAAATGGTGCTTTGTTGGAAGACATCCCCTCTTGATGATTCATTTCTTTCACGATCTACCTTCCAGTTATTAGACTATGATGAAGGTACTTGCTCTAATACCAATTGTTGGAAATACTGAGAGAGGCAGGGTGAATCAATATTACCTTTTTAAACAATTAGTAATTAATTTTTTATTCTAATTGTCATCACTTTTGCTCAACAATGGACTTTATATTTAAGCAACCAATTATATAAGTATACTTCAACAAACATTACAAAGTTTATAAAGAATAATCTTGTGTTTGTGAAGGAAACCAATTCTCTTTAGAGCACTGACGCTTGGAGACACAAATCCCCTTATTTAGGGAACCAAACCTAGGAAGCACCAACTCAATTGTTTTAGGGAACCAAACCTAGGAAGCACCAACTCCCTTATTTTTAGGGCACCAAACCTAGGAAGCACCAACTCCCTTGTCTTTAGGGAACCAACAATAGGAATCACCAAATCCCTTATCTTTAGGGAACCAACCCTAGAAGAACCAACTCCATTTCACTTTACTTAGTAAAGGATATGAATCCTTCCTTGTTCCTCCCTTCCACCCTCACTGCATAAGTATATTCAACTTTCCTTCTGCTTTTGATCTTCTAATCTGGATTGCAGAGACACCTTCTTCTCACCATTATTTCTTGTTTATATATTCTTCCAACTGGTGTGTGCTTTGAAGAATTACATTCATTTATTTGAAATTTGAACCATTGCACCTCTTCATTTAAATGATAATATTAAACTTTAAATAATATCATTTTTCCTTTTTATTCTTTATTCATAATTCTCATAATTTTAACTCTTATTTAATCATGCTTGTGTATCGGTTCATTAGTCTACAGATCTCGAATTGTTTTGAATTTGAGTCTTAATCAATAGGCACTCCCTTCAACCAAAATTAATTTGACCATGAACTCAAAACCATGAGCTTATCCATTCCAAGCATTGTTTTATTAGATCTTTCTTCTTCCACCCATATTCTTCTACATGGGACTGTATTCAAACATCCAAGGGCTTATTTAATTCTATCCCCTTTAGCTTCTTTACCTTATCACATGATCGGTGTTGGAACCAGGTTCTCTGGTACTTCTTCCTTTGGGACTTCTAACCTTTGCAATCATTCAATCCTCTCGGAGTACATTTCTCCGAAGTGTTTATACTATATTCACTCATAGATCAGACAGTTAATATTTGATCTTCCATTAGATGGATGATCTTGGCTTATCCAGATTCTTCAAACAAATTGACAGTCATGAATTAATCAATATTTGAGATGAATGGTTCTCGTTCACTTTGGGACTTCAGCTATTCATGGCTCTAGGACTATGGAGTAGAGAAATCCCTACAGGACTCTGGAGGTTGAGAACGCTCCTGAAGCATATCAACTTTTAGCGCCACTTCATGATTTGTTATTACTTTATCCTTCCACTATACTTGAGCAGACGGTTAAGAAATATTTTGTATGATCTTAGATCAATGGCCAAATGTTAATTTGTGACTTCGGCCTTCAGCTCTTCAAATATTTTCGTTGGTAGGAGAAGTTGGATATCCCTAGAGGATGTAGTCCCAGAGTGACATGGCTTGCTGACATCACTGTGGAATTGGCACTAGTTGAGTGGTTGCCACATGTCACCTTGATTCGTGACTTTCATATACCTAATGTGCCAACTATACCTTGACACTTGTCACTAGTCGATTGGGCCACGTGTCATATTTTTATTCTTCTGCATGTATCCCTCCTAGATCATGGCTTTACACTTTATGGATTCAGGAGTTTTGGAACTTTTATACCATCCTTAGATCATTTTCGAAGTGTCAAATAGATATATCACCATAGATATTTTCTTGTCTTGATCGAAAAAGTTTGTTAACTCTAGGGATCTCGAGTTTTGGATTTCTTGGTTTATCTGAGCTTCTTATTGCCAGAGTAGGTCTGTCGGAGTTGACCACCTTCTTTATTTTAGCATGATCTAATGGTTTCAATATTCTTTCCAGATCAATGGTTGAAAAAAATTCCCTACTCTTCCTTTGATCCGATGGTTGACAAGAGTTCACGACTTCAAGGCTTTGGTCTTTGGGTAAAATTACATGTTTCATACTCCTTTTTTCTGGAGTGGTTAGCGTTAGAGTTAACCACCTTCTTTCCTTTAGTGTGATCTGCTGGTTCAACATTTCCATTCCAGATCGATGGTCAATGCTTAATTCTAGTTCAAATTTGGATCTAACGAATGGGAAACCATCCAAAGCTCCTTCCTGATCATTGGTTGGAATTATTTTGTGACTTCGGGATTTCATGGATTCTTTCTTGTCTCTAGTAACCACTGAAGTGGAGAAGTGGTGAAGTGGCGAAGTTATTTAATCACTACTTGATTCAATGGTTCATAATGCTACTTATTCATATCTAATGGTTGAGATTTAATCCTTCCCAACCTCTAACGTTACCTGGATATAACTATATTGGATTGTCTCAAACTAAGAATGAACGGTTCCTATAAATCGATTCTTTACAAAAGGATTTCTTTACTCACAAAACTTTGTCTCCTGTGTTATTTCAAATGCACCATCTCTTCTGAGTTTTGATTAGCATTCTTCCTTCTGAGATTTGCGTTTATATTGGATTCTTATGCACCCTGTTGACATCAATGACAATATCATACCACTATGTCCAACATTGGCTCCATTTGAATTCGACATCTTTTTGTAGAAGCTTGTCCATTATGAAGGGGATGTTTGAGTAGTGGTGTATAAACTTCCTATAGTAGCCAGTATGAACCAATAGAATTTTGATCAAGTTTTTATTTACAGGGGGGTTTAGACCAAGGATAATCTTTATTTTAGCTATATCGACCTTCACTCCATATTTTCATACCACGTGTCCGAGAAAGATTCCAATAGGTGTGGAAAATAATCATTTTCTGATGTTAAGTGATAGTTGAATCTGTCTGCAATGTTCTAACATAAGTTGGAGCCATTGTATGTGATTTCTGAGTACACTGTAGATTGTCCAATTGTCGAAGTATACAACCATGGTTTTTTAGATGTACTCTTGGAATGATTTTACCACTATTCCTGAAAAAAATGTTGGTGCATTCTATAGTCCAAAGGGCATGGCTCTGTAGGAAAAAGATCCAAATTCTGATACGAAAGCTGTTTTTTCTTGATCTTCTTTTGCAATTGGCACCTGGTTATATCTTAAGAATCCATCTGTAAATGAATAAAATTCATGAAAAGTGAATTCATTTATGATTTTTTCAGCAAAAGGGGTGGGGAATGGGTCTATCACAGTCTGTTTGTTCAGTTCCCAAAAGTCGACATAGATTCTTAACTTTTTGGATCATGCTTCTTTGGTTGTACCAACATCTGACTCGCCCATTTTGTTTTATCGATAGGATAAATAATGCCCTCTTGTAACATTTATTTGATCTCCTTTTGAACGATTGGTTTGTACTTATTTGCTAACTTGTATGGTCATTTTTTAATTGTCTTCAGTCCTAGAATTGGTTCGATCTTCATTTCACCCATTTCCTCTAGCAGTCCTTTCAGGTCCTTGTAGTCGCATGAAAAAACATCTTGGTACTCTTTTAATAGAATGACTATGTTGGTTGTTTTCTTATCAGACCAATAATCACCTACTCTTACCATTTTTGGTCGGTCACCATTTGATATTTCCAATTATTTCATTCTTATTTCTATGTCCATCCATTCTGGTGGCTTTACTTCGTGAATATGGCATTCTCCTTCTTCAATTTTTGTAAAGATTTTTGGAAATTCGAGTTGTTATGGGCCCTCTTTGTGTTCTGTGGCTATGCTTAATACTGATTTCACATGATTTTGTAATGTTGTATGGTCTTTTTGTTGGACACACCAACTACACTAAGAGGGGGCGGTGAAAAGTGTAGGGCTATTTTCCCCAAAACTCCTTAGTTAACAATCACCATTAACTAATTACTCATTACTATCATTT
>CBVK0104025424.1:0-15152 GCA_900067695.1 Picea abies
TGTACAACCATATACCAGGGTCCCATGGATAACTGTAGACCATAATGCTGAAGAAGACTACAGAACCAAGGTCCCATGTAGAAAGGAAAGCCACCATGATGAAGTAGTCCAACCACCATTGTAAGCCTGGGTCCCATGTCCAAGTGCTCATGTGAACTCCCCGTGGAATATTTTGGAACCCAATAACCAACTCAAAATGATGCTCCAAATACTGACACCTATCATGTGGATCCAAATAAGAATATTCATTCACATAGTGGAAAATGGTTGTAGCAGAATCTAGAAGGAATAATACCACTGTAGAATATGTAGGATGGACATTGGTAATAATCATTGGCTCTCGATTTGTCACATTGATGCTATCTATAGAAGGTGGATTAGAGTCATCAAATAAAATATGAAAGTGGTTGTCATCCCAGAAATGACAACTATCCATATATCAATCATCACAATCGGCCTCAAAATCATACCAAACATATATTTCTTGATTATATTCATCCCTGATGTCCACCATAAGAAATATATGTTGCATGTTATCCAATGAATCTCAAATACTATGGAAACTATCATTGAGGCCATTTGCAAGGTCATGCAATCTAGCATCCAATGTGTCATAAAATTTGGATTTGAATTATTCAAGAATTCCCTTGAGGGTTTGAGAGGAAATAGCCATCTGAGAACCCTATGAAATCTTTGGTTCCACATCCTTCATGAAAAAACCCCAAAAATAGAGCAATAAGTTACTGCAGAAAATCGCAGTGTTTTCCAGAAAAACCTTGAAAAACTACTGAATTTAAAATGCTCATAACTTTACTTTCCAGACTCCGTTTTGGCTGATTTTTTTTTTTAATTTGGTGAAATTGTGAGATTAACTCAGATTTGTAATTTATTTTATGCTACATAAATAAAAAAAATCATGTCGTTGTCCATGGAAAAAACCCTGAAAAATTGCAAATTTTAAAACTTCAATATCTTGACTTCCCAGACTCTATTTTAGGTGATTTTTTTTTTTTAACTTGGGTGTTTTTATGAGGGGAACTCGGATATACAACCTGTTTCTGAAAATTTTTCATAGAAATATACTAAAAATTTTTGGAATGTCACGGCCCTCTTTTTCTTCTCCGAAAAAAAATCTGCAAAAATAAAAAATATTTGCCCACAATGTCTGACAAGGAAAGTGCTCTGATACTACTTGTTAAGAACCTGAATAGACCTACAAATATAATCACCACAAATACTGAATACACAATATATCCACAGATCAATATAGAAGAAACGACACTTTATTATTACCAAACCCTTGAGGTAGGGAAACACCATACAATGGATCCTATTATGGAAGGGATCCTCTCCTGTTCACTTGCCTCTTCAAGGGGGCATCCTCCTATTGAGCTACAGCTCACAATACAATAATTCTCTTCATATCTCATTACATTGCTTGAACCCCTTTATATAGTTCTACCATCACCTAAGAACATTCTAGAGGAGGAATCTTCTAGAAGTAGAAACTTCTAAGAAGTCCTCTTACATTTACTATATATAATTATCCATTTATTATATCTAACTACCATAGTGGGCCTTATTTAATAATATAGTGGACCTAGTCCACCTTACATTGAATGACCTCCACTATTATCACTATGATCCCTCTAGGCCCCCCCACTACCTCTCTAGCTACCTTACAGAAGGCCACCAATATATATTCCAAGGCATCACTGCTGGTTCACCTGAGGTCATTAGTTCCCATCGCATGGGAAAGCTACTCAAAAAAGGTCATTTTGGTGTCATTTCCCAACGCCATGCCATAAAAGTAGCAGAGACACCCCCGATACTACAAGACCTCCAAACCCTCCTTTCTAAATATCAAATGGTATTTTCCACTCCCCAAGGACTCCCTTCTTCCCACGATGTTCATGATCATTCCATTCCCCTTGTACTCGGAAGCCTTCCTCCCAATATCCATCCATATTGCCACCCCTTTTCACAAAAAAATGAAATTGAGAAAATGGTCCAGGAACTCCTTAATGTAGGCGTTATCTGCCCTAGTACGAGCCCTTACTCTTCTCCTGTAATAATGGTCCTAAAGAAAGAGGGTTCTTAGTGAATGTGTCCTGACGTCCGTGCCCTCAACAAACTGACCATTAAAGACAAATTTGCCATTCATGTCATTGATGACCTCCTAGATGAATTGAGTGGCACCCAATTCTTTACTAAACTTGATCTTCACTCGGGCTATCACCATATATGTATGAAAGAGGTAGACATTCCCAAGATGGCCTTTCGAAATCATGAGGGCCACTATGAGTTTTTGGTCATGCCCTTTGGCTTGTGTAATGCCCCCTCCACCTTCCAAAGCCTCATGAATCATGTCTTCCATCCCTTTCTCCGTCATTTTGTCTTAGTTTTCTTTGATGATATCCTCATCTATAGAAAAACCTAGACAGACCATCTTACTCATGTGGATTGATTTCTCCATCTACTCTTTCAGCATCAACTTTTCCTGAAACAGTCTAAATGTGCTTTTGGTGCCTCAGAAGTAGAATACTTGGGTCATCTAGTTGGCAACAATGGCATCAGGGTGGATCTAAAAAAGATTGAAGCTATGCAACACTGGCCGCACCCAAAGACTCTCAAAATCTTGTGTGGATTTCTGGGCTTAACAGGGTATTATCGCAAGTTTGTTAAGAATTATGGAAAGACTACAGCACCTCTAACTACTCTCCTAAAAAAATATCTCTTTCACTTGAACTCCAACTGCTGCTCAAGATTTCCAAACCTTGAAGATGGTCATGTGCACCACTCCGGTTCTATCCCTTCTTGATTTCACAAAAACCTTTGTGTTGGAATGTGATGCCTCAGGGAAAGGAATCGGTGTTGTCCTTATGCAAGAGGGTCTACCTCTGGCCTTCACCAACATGCAACTATCTAAAAGGAATCTAGGAAAACCCATCTATGAAAAGGAAATGTTGGCTATTCTGGATGTCATTGATCTATGGTGCCCTTATCTCTCGGGGAAATGTTTCCAAATTAAGGCAGACCATCAAAGCCTCAAGTACTTATGGAACAACGCATTGCTTCCCTGGAGCAACAAAAATGGGTGACTAAGATATTTGGATATGATTATGATATCATTTACAATAAAGGCAAAGACAATGTGGTGGCAGATGCACTGTCCTGAAAATATTAAGAAGAAGGATCCATTTTTTCTCTTTCCTTCATTGTACCGGATTAGCTCCAAGTTGTTCACCAGGAATGGCTACAAGATCCCAAAAGTTCACATCTGATCTAGCAATTGTAGACCGATGCTCCAACTCCCCTAGGGTACTCTTGGCTCTAGGATGAGCTTCGATACAAAGGTCATTTGTATTTAAGTAAACAATCAAAGCTTATATCCATGGTACTTTCTGAGCTTCATGCTACACTCACAGCGGGGCACTCTGGGTTCACCAAAACCTATGACAGGGTCAAGCATTCTTTTTTTTGGGATAGTATGAAACAAGACATCCGTAATTCTTTTTCTGAATGTGATGTGTGTCAATGCAACAAGGGAGAAATAGTCAAATCTCCCGGCACACTACAATCGCTTCCGATTCCACCTGTTATTTGGAAGGATATCTCTATGGACTTTATTACTGTCTTACTCAAATCGGGAAATAAATCAGTCATAATGGTGGTTGTGGATCGCCTTTTCAAGTATGTTCATTTTTGCACTCTTCAACACCCATTTACTACATCCATGGTGGCTCAAATTTTCATGGACCAGGTCTTCAAGCTTTATGGCATGCTGCACTCTATTGTTTCTGATCATGACCCAACTTTCACAATAAATTTTTGGTAAGAACTATTCAAGATACAAGGCACCCAATTGCATCTCAGCATAGCTTATCATCCCTAGACTGATGGTCAAACAAAAGTTGTCAACAAGTGTTTGGAAACATATTTGAGGTGTTTTTCCTTTGAAAAGAAAAATCGGTGGGCTCAATGGTTACCTCTAGCTTAATGGTGGTACAACACTTCCTACCATACAACTACACGCATGACTCCTTTTGAAGTGGTATATGGATAGATGCCACCTTCAGTTCTCTCATACTTACCGGGTGCCTCAAAGGTCCAAGCAGTTGACCAAACACTTACAGTTTGAGAGGATATTCTTCATATCCTCAAAGAGAACTTGGTCATGGCACAAAATCACATGAAGCAACAAGTAGATCAAGGTCACTCTGAACGTCAATTTGCAGAAGGGGATCAGGTGTTTCTACGACTACAACCATACAAGAAAACTTCCCTCAAGGCAGATCATTGTCAAAAGCTAGCGCCCAAATTTTATGGTCCTTATACAGTTCTCAAGCATGTGGGACAAGTTTCCTATCAGTTAGCTCTGCCTAGTCATTCGAAACTACATCCTATTTTTCATGTTTCATGCTTAAAGAAAGGTGCCAAATTCAAACCAATGTTCCTGAGTTAGCTGAAGAAGGATCCATTTGGCTACAGCCAGAAGCAGTTTTGGACCAGCGTGAGCATCGCATGTGTCAGAGAACCATCAAGGAAGTGCTAGTCCAGTGGAAAGATACATCTCTAGCAGATGCCACTTGGGAACAAGCTACCATTTTGCAGCAGTTTCCACATCTCAAGCCTTGAGGACAAGGATGTTTTTAAGGGGGTGGACATGTTAGGGTCCTAACCCGCACATAGGTAGAGAAATATATTCAGATGTAATAAAGGTCAATATTAATAAGTCCTTTCAATAAAATAGAATAAGGTAGATGTAAGAAGACCTAATAGAATCTTCTACTTCTAGAAGGATATTCCTCTAGATGCTTCTCTTGATAGACATATTTAGTATAAATGAGGGTTGAGGGTATGAAAACCCTAGCTGGGAGATTATTGTAACAAAGCGCTTCTCGACAGGAGGTTGCCCCCTCAAAGGGGCCTGTGAACATTGCTTTCTGAATCAAAGTGTTATTTCTATTGTTATTTTTATATCATTTTAGTGTTATTGTGGTGAATGTTCTGGTTATATTGTTGTTATTCTGCAATTACTAGCATTTTATTTCTGTTCTACATACTTTTTATATCTGGTATATTACAATAACTCAATCCGCATAGCATCTTCCCATGAGGGCTTCCACCATAAGGGGACCACTTTGGAGTTCATCCGTTTGTGCACCTTATCAATCATTATAAGACAATAATGAGTCATCTATACATTTTCCAACAATGCATCATATACTAATGAAAACACATCGATCCATCTTCATCATGTATCAATGACAACTCATTGATCCATATTCATCATATCAATGACAAGTCATTGATCCATCTTCATCTATGCATTCTCATCAAGGAAAATACATATTACATTACATCAATCATCAATCAATCAATCCTTTGGCATCAATCAATAAATTGAAATCAATCAATGACATAAATCAATCAAACCATTGGCATCAATGAAAACATGATCCAACACTTTCTTCCATTGGAAGCTCTGTCCTGTTCATTTTGTATTCTCCATATCAATCCTATGAGCAATCGAGATTCCCTTGTTTTCTACCAACACCAAGTTGCATTTCAGCGTCGATCCTTCATCGATTGACATCTTTTCTTTTTCTTTCTGTTGATCTAGTGAAGGAATTTCTAAAAATCTTTTTATTTGATTTGTTGCATCTTTCAGGTGCTCCTCTACGAAATTAAATTCGAAGTCTTGGACAAAATTTCTTTTGATTTTGGTCCAGTTGGAGGTGTGACTGCAAGCTTCTTCAATTTTGTACCATTTGTTTTATATTTCATCTAATGTACTTGGGAACATATGGGGTCATACCCTTTCATCCTTGTATACAATTCTTCTCCATTCACTTTTGCAATTTTGGATGTGCTATGCTGGGTGATAGTCGAGTGTGAATGTAGGAATATTTGCATCTTTTGATAGTTTCTTGTCATTGAATCTTTCAACAAAGTATGTCAACATAGTTTTTCATGTTTGTAATCGGGGGGAATATGTTTCCCACCATCTTGCATCATGTCCTGTGAAAGTTTCCACAAGACTTTGTATTGTTCCTTTCTCTACTATGGATTTTGCTACCTCTTCCATGTGAGTTGAATGGGTATGTCGTTCACTGTATCGCAAGGGTTTTCTTATCTGAATGTCTATCAGAATGAGAGTGGGAGTTTGTCGGGATATTTTTTCATAACTTTTGGTATAGCCTAGATTGAATAGCACGTCTTAAGATGTTTCTTTGGAATAACTTATATAGACCATCGGTATTTTTCATGTGCTTCATAGTTCTCTATTTTCTAGTTGTATAAGGTAGATTCATAATTATTTCCAACCGATATGGGAGATTCTCTCAAAATTTCTCCTTCTACGGTCGGTTCTATATAATATTTTTATTCATTATTTATCTGATATAAACATATGGCGTCCTGATCTTCATCCCATGAATCCATCCATGGTTTTCCTTCCTTTGTATCCAGGGGAATAATTATTTTTCTCCCACTTCCTTTTCACTTGATTCTATCTCTTTCCAGAGAGATAGTTTCTTTCATTCATCGACCCCATGGCCAAATGACAAGACATGCATATGATGACATTCCTTCGACAAGGTTGATCACCTCAAAGTCGAATGAAGTCATTATCCCCATAATTTGTGTATCGACATTTCTAAGTATTATGATTGGTTTTATTAATCTCTGATCAACTAACTTAAGATAATTCAATGTGGGTGATGTGATCACCATTTAAATTTTTGGTGTGAAATCGAGATTTCAGGGTTTAGTGAGGTGCTAAAATGATTTGGAAGTTAGATAAATTTGGAGAAGTACCTGAAAATGGAAAAAGAGATTAAATTTGGTGGAGGCATACAACAAAGCGGGCTTGAAAGGTCGTAGATTTCCATTTGCTTAGATCAACGGTTAGAAGAGATTTTGGAGTTTGAAATAGCGCGGAGGTTAAAATGTCTAAGTGGGCCCAAAATTTCAACCGTGGTTTCCTAGCAAAGGTATGTGGCATCCTTAGATGCATTTCAGGGGGGGAAAGTGGGTAAACTCAAAACCACCCTATCACACCCCGAAATCACGTGTTAAATTTCATTGAAGGGGTATAATTTGAGGGTCACATGTGGAAATGAAACTTGACGACAGGTCTAATCATCTTGAGACACTTGTTTATGTACCATTTGTCTGCACAATGCCAAATAAGCGCTACCAAATAACAGATTTAATACTTATCATTGGAAATCGATGGCCAAACATGAGAGGTCATTATCCCTGTAAGGATTTTCATTAGTGGCCCATGATTAGTATTTGATGGTGAATGTTACTCAAAACACAGGTGAAATTACACTATTTTGGGTAATTGATGGCTTATTCCAGAGAGAGATACCTACAAATAGAATCACTCATCCAATTCATGTGCAGTTGAGGGAAATCAACTCGTGTTTCCTGGCAAACCAGAGGGAGCCGAGGAGAAAGATCCAATGGTTTTCAACAAACTAGGAAATTCGAATAATATGATAGAAATATCAAGTAAAAAGAGAGAAAGGCATGATGCACAAATCCTAACAACAAAATCTCGTGCAAAATCTGCTAATGAGCCACAATCAGGTGAAGAGATTAGGTTGAATCCTATTATGAAGGATTTTATCATTAATGGATATGCAGATGGATTTTGCACACAATATGGAAAGATCAAAAGGAAAAAGCAACGAAAGGAGGCTAAATTTGGAAGAGTCAAAACCACTGAAGAAGATCAACCTAGATGGCTTGACACGTTAAAGGAAAAAATCGAAAAGATGAAATAAAACCACACAACAAGCTAAATCGAATATATTTCAGGGATCTTGTGATATTGTAGACAAATGGAATTTAGTGGAAAGATCCCATGTATTTCGGTTTATATTTGTAAGTGTCCCGAGAAAGTAGGAGTTTGATTTTGATAAGTTACTCCCTCTGTAACCGATATCTATTTTTGGAATCTTGGAAAAGATGATCCGTTTTTGGGTCTCATATGTAATTTATCTCTATATATTGTTAAAAAAGATAAATGAAGGGTTTGACTGGCTGGAAAGGGGCCTGCCCTTGTAGTAGGAAAATTTTGTGATTTCTTGTGAATTTTAATACAAGCAGTGAAGGTTTTCTTGGATAACGGAGATTCGTCATGGTGTTAATGTTCAATATGTTTTCCTGTATTTCATATTCATGAATGTGTTTTGCTACTAGTAATAATCTTTAAGTAAAAGAAGTAATTCATTTTTCTAGTGCTCCTTCTTACAACGATTATGCTTGTCATGTGCTTATTGGTTTCTGGTTCATAATTCACCCTTTATTGGTTCTCTGTTTTTGGTGGCCATCCTTTATGTTCTTTCTTCTAAATTTCTATCAAGAGACTCATCCCATGTCAGATTCCCATTGGTATGGTAGTCTCTCCTCTTCTTCCAACTTCCATCTCATATTGCTTATTTGGCTGAACATAGTGCCTATTTTGGCTCTGTTCCCTCAGGAATACATAGCTTGTAAATCTTCATATGATTTCATAAGTTGACCCCATTTCCCAATGGCCCCATTCTCTTGTTAGTCCTACCAACCCCTTTAAAAACTTGTCCTATTGTAGAATTTGACCTCTATGTGTCCATTGCAAAATATTTTTGAGTGTTTTTAGTATTTACATGTTTGAGAGAGCCTTCTCTGGTTGGAAGGGTTAGAAACCAACCTAAAGTTGGTTGAAATAGTTAACTCTGTCATTTTTTTATCAACCAAACAAATTTACAAAGTGATAACATTCTGGCACTGTTGTCGGGGAGCGAAGGTAAAATATTCCCTGGGAGAAACAAAAAAGTTAATATCTGAGTACTGATGGTAAAAATTATCCAGACACATAAAGGTTGTACATCATTCACCTGGCCACTCCATTTTCAAGAATCTAGAATTAAAAATTTTCATGGAGACTCCACTGTCCAAAGACTCAGTAGCCTAAAGATTTTATTGGTGACTCCACTCAAGTTTCAAATGTGATTCAGAAACTCCAATAGAAGATGAGATCCCTTGACAGAGGTATGAAAGGACATCATGGGAGAAAACAAGTACCTAAAGTTGAGTTTTTTCCAAGACATAATATTTTTGGTTATTAAATACCTTTTGTCTTTTCCTGAACATGTTAAACGAATTTTTCTTTACCTACTGCATTCAAACGATGATCACGAGAATATTTCAATTGTTATCCTCCTCTTAAAGTTATACATATATCTCCTCAGTTTATCACTGATTTTGATAAAAATATTCCATCTGAACCATGTAAGGACCAAATCCAAGTTGATGAGCCTCATGAAACTAAGGCCAACACATCCAAGATTTTGAGCATTTTATAGATTTGTTTGAGAATGATCATGATGATGTTCGTATGAGGGCCCTCTCTCAATCCTTGAAAGGGGACACCAAAGACTAGTTTAAACATTTGCATCCAGAGACAATTATCTCATGGGAGGAATTGAAGAATGTCGTTTTGAAGTTTTGGGGAAAGAAGAATATTTGGATCTACAACTTAGAGAGTTCTATTCCTTAAAAGGGAAGAACAATGAAACTATTTCTACATTTACTAGGAGGTTTTCCAGTATTTATTACAATTTTCCCAAAGAATTTCAGCCTACTGAAGCTGTTGCCATGCTCCATTATATAACAACTCTTCATCCATATCTGTCTTTCCTCCTGATGGAAAGAAGACCAAAATCCTTGCAGCAAATGTTTAATGATGCTGAAGAGATTCAACACAATATACAAACATGTAAAAATATTTGAAATGAGGAGTTGGATGTTAAAGAACGTGACAATGAATATGAACAAAAAATAGTTGATTTAGATCTTGAGCAGAGAGTAAATGATATCATATGCCCTCTTGAAGTTTTAAATGCTAGTAATTTTGCAAAGGATTATATTCTTCCTATTGGAAGGGAAAGCACTAATTTAGTTTCAGATTCATCCCATGATAAGCATGAGGCTGATTGTTTTATGTATTCATTAGTAGACATTCATGAAGATGAATTTGAAAATCAGTTGGTTGAAGGGCAGGTTGATGTCCCAATATTTTCCTTGTTAGATGACATTGCAGATGTAGCTGATTTGCCTATGTATGATGAATATTATGATGAAAATGACATTGAATCTCTAGAATATCCAGCTGCATGTTCTCTATCAAAATATGTTCCTTTTCAACAGTGTAATGAGAGAAATCAGCCTACATGTCACAGTTATAAAAAAGAAAGTATTGAATCAGTTGAAAGAATTTTTGTACCTTTATTCTTTTCTTCATTTAAATTGTTGAAAGAGAATTCTAAGATCATCATTGAAGCAAAGGAAGGTGTGATGATGCCAAATCACGTTGATTCATTGGAACAAATTGACAAGAAATTGTAGCTATTGGTCAAAAATAAAGCTGAAGATGAGTGTATTCAACAATCCAAGGAAATTGGGAAATGTGCATATGACAACAGTGAAGAAAATGAAGAAACTTTTGAATCGGGTGAAAGAACCTTTCCATTGTGATTTGATTCTTTCAAATTGTTGAATAAAAATGTTTATAATGTTTCAAATAAAAAATCCTCTAGGCATGAGGTTGAATATGAAGAAAGCAGTGGACTTGCAAATGAGAGCTATCTTCCATTAGGTTTTTCCTCCTTTGAACTGTTAAAAATAAATCATGGGATAATAGAGGAAGTTGATCAAGGAATTGTTGTTAAAGGTCATTTTCCTTCTCTTGAACTTGATGAAGATATTGAACAAGATTTCCAAGAAAACAAAGTACTTCAAAGTTGTTTTCCTTCCCCTATGAATGATGTGGTTGTTCAAATTCTAAGTGGCTTGGACGTGGATGAGGGCTCTGAAACTGCATCTATGGAGACTTCAAGCGATGAATAAACAAATGACATAGAGTTTCAGGAAAGAAACAAAATAGTGTATGTCACGATTAAATCATAAATACAGAAAGATAATAAAGAGGCAATTGTTTTATTTAATTCCTTTGAAGATTATGGTTTTGCAAATGTTCTCAGAACTAAAGAATTAGAGAAAGAACAACAAATGCTTATGAAGGAGGCTTGTCCTTCTATTTTTTTTCATCAAGAAGGAATGTTTTCTCATGTATTTCATGACCCTGTGGCATGCTATATGGAGTGTTTTAACAATCAGAATTTACAGCTGATGGTGAATTGTAAGCTTAGAAATAAATATGAGGGTAAACCAATGTCAGTATTAAATATGGGTTGCTTAATGCTAGGGGTTTCATTTTATTCATCACTGTCTTATGATTAAGAATATTGTTATCTCCAGCAGTCTCAACATATTTTTCAACCTCTTGGTGGAAATCAACCGGTTAAATCACATGAAAACAAGAATGCAGTGGAAAGAGTGAAACATGATTGTTGTTTTGTGCATGTTTTAGAGGAGAAATTTTTAGTTTTGTTGGAGGCAGTAAACAGTCCCAATGTTTTTAAATTTTTGAGATTTGAATTCATAGGTAAAATATTGAATGAATTATCAGTTAACAGGATTTGGAGCAAGCATGTGCAAAGGAAACATACAGTAGAAAAAATACTTGCATGGCTGCATTGGCATTATGATTTCACTTGATTGAAGGCTCATTTCAGCAGTCTGGGTAGGTAGGTGCAAATAAGATTAATGATCAAGAATTTTCAAGTTTAGATTTTCAAATAATGTGTTCAGTCAGAGTTTAGAAGTATATCCAGTGTTCTGTCTCTAGGTGAGATCATTGTGCAGACTTTGGTTTTCAGCGGACACTGGTGACAGGTCAGAGTTGAGTACACGCATTTTTGGAAGTGAGATCGGAAGAGCGTCGTGTAGGGAAAGAGTGTAGATCTTAGGTAAAATATTGAATGAATTATCAGTTAATAGGATTTGGAGCAAGCATGTGCAAAGGAAACATACAGTAGAAAAAATACTTGCATGGCTGCATTGGCATTATGATTTCACTTGATTGAAGGCTCATTTCCGCAGTCTGGGTAGGTAGGTGCGAATAAGCTTAATGATCAAGAATTTTCAAGTTTAGATTTTCAAATAATGTGTTCAGTCAGAGTTTAGAAGTATATCCAGCGTTCCGTCTCTAGGTGAGATCATTGTGCAGACTTTAGTTTTCAGCGGACACTGGTGACAGGTCAGAGTTGAGTACACACATTTTTGGAAGAAACTCAATGGATCAGGCACAGGGTCTACAAGTTTTTTGCTACCTCACTGGGAGGATAGCATCCCCAGTTGGATCCCATGTTATCGGATAGCATCCCCAGTTGGATCCCATGTTATCACCATTTAAATGTTTGGTGTGAAATCAAGATTTTGGGGTTTAGCGAGGTGCTAAAATGATTTGGAAGTCAGATAAATTTCGAGAAGTACCTGAAAATGGAAAAAGAGATTAAATTTGGTGGAGGCGTAAAGAAAAGAGGGCTTGAAAGGTCGTAGATTGCCAGTCGCTGAGATCAACAGTTAGGAGAGATTTCGGAGTTTGAAACAACACGGAGTTTAAAATGTCTAAGCGGGCCCAAAATTTCAACCATGGTTTCCCCGCAAAGGTACGTGGCATCCTCAGACGCATTTCAGGGGGGAAAGTAGATAAAATCAAAACCTCCCTATCACACCCCGAAATCACGTGTTAAATTTCATTGAATGGATCTAATCCAAGGGTCACATGTGGAAATGAAACTTGACAGTAGGTCTAATCATCTCGAGACACTTGTTTATGTACCATTTGTTCACACAGTGCCGAATAAGTGCCGCCAAATAACCGATTTAATACTCATCATTGGAAATCAATGGCCGAATGTGAGAGGTCATTATCCCTGTAAGGAGTTTTGTCCCATGATTAGTATTTGATGGCAAATGTTACTCAAAACACAGGTGAAATTACTCTATTTTGGGTAATTGACAGAATGTTACTCAAAACACAGGTGAAATTACTCTATTTTGGGTAATTGACAGCTTATTCCAGAGCGAGATACCTGCAAAACGAGTCACTCTTCCAATTCATGTAGTTGAGGGAAATAGGCTTGTGTTTCCTGGAAAACCAAAGGGAGTTGAGAAATATCCAGTGGTTTTCAACAAACCAGGAAATTCGAATAATATGACAAAACTATCAAGTAACAAGAGAGAAAGGCATGCTACACAACTCCTAACAACAAAATCTTGCACAAAATCTATTGATGAGCCAGAATTAGGCGAAGAGATCAGGTTGAATTCTATTATGAAGGATTTGATCATTAATGCATATGCAGATGGATTCTACACACAAGCTGGTGAGAGAAAAAGGAAAAAGCAACAAAAGGAGGAGGATAAAGATGGAATAGTCAAAAGGACTAAAGAAGATCAGCTTAGCTGGCTTGACACGTTAAAGGAAGAAATTGAAAAGATAAAATAAAACCACACAACAAGATAAATCAAATATATTTCAGGGAATTGTTGGACATAGTGTCATTGATGTATTGTCATTGATGTCAACAGTCGATTTCATTATGATGTGATGATTTGGTGTTATGATGAATTGTCATTGTGATTTATCATAGATGAAATTGTCATTGATGTTGACGCAGACCCCTTTCCCTCGAGCCAAGATCCGTTCAGGATCATCACTAAACCCACGCCAAGGGTTAATCAAACCCTTTGTTTAAGCCACAAAAGATTTCAGGCTTTGTGAGTTGGAGGTTCTTGACACAATGTCACAACTTTTACAATCGCCGAAATTTGAAATGTCAATGAAGGTTGACTCCTCCAACATGAAAAGCACATGGCACCTTTTACCCACTAATTTCAGCTTTCGGGACTTTGAGCAAACAACCAACAGTCGTTCCTCTTCCCTTATGATTCCCCGAACTTCAAAATGTCGGAATGTCGAAATGGGTTCAACATCCCATGGAATGCGAGATCGATGGCCATTCGGGATTTTCGCCAAAGCTTGACCCCTCTTTTTCCTCCACCGCACGTATCCTCTGACTAATACTTGGGACCCACCTTTTGGCGTTTCTCTCTTCATGATTTCAGAAGTTGTGTTGACCATGCAACTCCACTTCTTGAGTTCCAAAACCATGAAACCCAATTGGTACCCAACGACTATTGTCCCTCAACCTTTTCGGGAATTTTTCCTTTCCCTCTTTGAGATTTTGCAAACCGAGAGTTCGAAACTCTCGATTCCAAAGAGACTACCTCCTCTACTTCCCAAACCCCAGAAAGCCAAAATGCCAAAATTCGACTCCAAAGACACACCGCATTTTGCGACATCACGATTTTCAATGAAAATACCCCCAGCTCCTTGTCATCAGAATTTCTGGAATGTTGAACCCCGAAATATCGAAATGGCGAAATCTCACACCTGAAAATCTCTTTTGCGATTCAAGAATTAGAGCGACCAAGGATTTTGGCCTGTACTCCAAACTTACGAATCCTGAATCCCCGAAATGATCTATTGGCTCAAAGTGACCACAATCAACAGTTCACGTTGACTCTTGATGTCCGGGTGGAGGATTCATCCAACTCCTAGCCACCTTACAGCTCCCCTGGATCCTATGGTCCTCACGATTTCGCGAGTTCTCCATGGAGAATTCTTACCACCAGATGCACTCCTCAATGACTTCTTCCCAAACGACTCGGTGTTCTCCCTCCTGAACTTGACTTCTACGATTCAATTTAAATTTCTATCTCCCTTTGATCACTTCAAAGGTTGTATCCTTCTTGAGCTTTCACTTGTAAACTCAAGCTTCCCAAAAGTATCTGTGCTTTCACTCCTTGTAGAAAATATTCAAATAACCTTTGGTTATTTGGGTCTCCGACCCTGTGCACTCTTTGCAACAGTGGCCCTCTCAATATTCCCCTTAGCTGATAAATTCTAAGGCTCCAACCAGCCTGCACATACCTTGCACGACTCTGTGCTTCACTTACACTTCAGCTGGTATGAGAACAACGATATCTCTCATGAGCTTTCTGAGATGAAACTTAGACCCTCGTCAATTCACACCTTGTGTACTTTCACTTCACTCCTTACAGGAATTCTCAGGAGGAGAAATAATTGAAACTCATTATTCTCCTCTCTCAGACTTCATACATTCACGATGAAACCATACACACAATGCAACATTGAAACAAATGCATAACAGAGAAACAAAACA
>CBVK0104025480.1:0-17947 GCA_900067695.1 Picea abies
TTCTTGTTGACTTTTCAACAATAAATACCATCACTATTGTCCCCATGATCCTCATATGGATGACCGAATAAGTCTTGAATCATTTGATTTGTCTCATCATCTTGAACTATGTTATTATTGTCATCTACTTCCATGGGATCATTAACTTGATCTTCATTATCTACTTCAAGTTCTTCATCTTGTACTATAACATCATTTATGATACTACTTGGTGCTTTGTGCATAAAGTTAGGGGGAAAATATAACTTTATAATGACAAACAATCATGAAAAATCAGTGCATGTATAAAACAATATAAAATTTTGAGAATACAATAAATATTAAAACAGATAATGAATATGTATACCATGGGACAATATTCATTTGATCCCCCATCCATGTGCCCATATTTTCTACAATGTTTTTTAGTTGTTTCTATTAAAACTCTTTCGTGACGTCTAGTACAACAATTTTTGCAAGGGAAATAACATTTATCATCACCCTTTTCACCCTCTTTAATTCTTTTCCCAGCTCTAATGTTTTCTGACATTCTTCCCCATAGACATATACTGAAAAAAAATACCTATTTTTTGTTCATCGAGAAGACCCGTAAACCCTTTTTGAAGTGTTTTTATTATAAAAAACTTGTCGCAACATCCATAAAATGAAACATATTTATAGATTTTATAACGTCGCAATTTCGATGATCATTGACCAAATCAAAGTTGACTTGGTCAAAATACTAGGTGATCGTTGGAGGGGGGAAATCTAGTTTCCACAACCTCACAATTGTGACAACTATCTTCACAAACGTGGCAAGAGAGACGACTATGTCACAAACGTGGAAAGAGATATGACTATGTGGAAAACATGGCAAGAGCGATGAAAACATGGCAAGAGAGATGACAACGTGGCAAGAGAGACGTTATCGGGCAATATGGAATTTTCTTTTTAAATTTCCTCTATTTTTTAACAGTCTGGCCAATTTTGTCCATAATGCCGCAAATAGAACGTCAAAATTTTTACAATATGTACTAGTGTAGGTGTGGGAGTTGAGGGGCTCCTAGTATTTTGATGACTCAGTTCATTACTCATCCTTGTAGAATCACAAGTTTGATAAGTGGAGGTGTGTGTACCACGTCTAAAAACTCTACACCTTTTAGAAGGAAAAGACTCGAAATCCGATGGTAACTGTAACAAGAGGCAAGACCAGTGGGGAATATGGTCTGAATCCACGATGAATTAAGAATCAAGATATAAAAAAAAATCCTAAGGGAAACTAGTAATCAAAGAGCACACCAAAAACAATCAAATGACCAATATGCATGCAAACATGATAAAGTGGTTGAAAGGGGCCTCCCTCCTTAAAGTAGGTATGTCTCACCCAAGAGGGGCTTGAGACTCCACTGCTAAAGATCGGAGGTATCTGAATCAGTTATAAGGGCCCTCGTGGGATTATAACTAGTCAGTCATATCCCCTTAGAGAGGTAATCCTCCATAAAGGTTGTGTGTTGTCCGACCCTTATCTGACCTAGGGTACCTGCAGCATAACCCCTGCAAGTCAAGAAACTAATCAACCACGATATAACCGATGCATAGGAGAATAGTCATAAGTCAGGTCCATCGTATGGGAAGGGTAGCAAAGCCCGAAACCTTGAAAGCATCACCTCTCATGGAGGTAAGGGAATTAACAAGATCCCCATATATGAATAGATCCCCAGAAATATCTATGATGCTAGGAAGGTATCGGGGGGATATCACTTCAACCGAATTCACGCGACCTCATGTTTAACTCTGGTGTAAATGGAGGCTCCTAATATTACTGATTATACAATGGATTTATCCACTCCCTTAGTCAGACACATATGTTGATTTAATAGCCTTGGAGAAGTTTAGTCACAAAATCCTATTCCAAGGCACTAAATCCTAAGCTAGTTGGTGCACCCTAGAAAATAAAATCGTTACTAATCAATTTTAAATTATAATGTTAATTTTAGTGGCCTTGCTTACTTAAAAGGCACGGTCAAGAAACTAGTGATGTTATGACTCAACAAGTAAAGTAAATGAATATGAAAACAATGCAAAGTCCTAACTTCAATTTTCAATGAATGATATGCTTCTTTAAAAAATGAAATTCTCAATTCAATTATGCATTTCTAAACAAAATGCAATCTTTCTTTACATGCACTAAGATAAGTGACAAAAGACTCAAGAGATGAAAATGCCAAGCAATGTAAAATGCCTAATATTTTTGTATTTTCATTATAAGAAAAACTGAAAATGCAAGGACTGAACAACAACTTGATATAAAAACAATGTCGTGTATAGACAGAGACAGACCAAGTAGGATATCAAGTAGCAAAACTCCCAGCCTAAGGTTCAAGGACAATCAAAATGAAAATATGATGATAAAGGAATCGCCCAAAAATTCAACCAAAGATAGGTTTCTTGTCATACCACAGACACTTAACAGTCACTACAGAGACCCAAGAAGACTCGATAATCATCAAAACCTACCCAACAACTGCCAAACCAAGCAATCAGGCAAAAAAGGTTGATGTACGATATTGTTCAAGGGAAAAGCGTGTATGTACATAGCTTGCAGAAGGACAGAACGTGTATGTATGCGATTGTCAAACAAAAACCTACGTACAAGTGTCAAAACACTACCAGGCTAAGGAGAAGGCTGAAATACTCAGACCCATAGTGAACACAGGCTGTCAAGCAATCATATGAAAAAAAACTCAATATGAACAAGAGAAATCAAAGGAGAAAAACACTCCAAACCTTGAAAAAGAAGATTCAATCCCTAGTGTGGTCACTAATTCTATTACGAGGAAAATCTCTCCATGGAAAGGGGTAAACCATAACAGAAGGAAATGATTGCAGAAATCAACTCTAATCCCAAGTATGCTATGTAAACAAATATGCTAGCAAGACAAGATAAAAGGCCTACCTCGTCCATATGTTCGATGAAGTCCACCGCTAAGCACTTGACCCAAAGCGATACACCTACAACTAGTCCTCAACAACCAAGCAACGCAAGCATATGGTGATAATATATAATGTTAGCATATTCAATAGCATAATCCATAAACATACATAACAAATACTCCCATGGAATAATAATTCAAATATTTGCGAGATATTTATTGGACGAGAAAATAGTATTTCTATTGAGATATAATCAACACAAGTGAATAAGTTACAGACTTCTGTGTTGCTATGGTTCAAAACTGAGAAACTGAGTTCCTTCCATATGGGCCTCCACCCCTTCAATCCTCCACTGAAGGCAAGATCATATAAGAGAGACAATGACGTTCTCAATCAATAGGGGAAGAGCTTGGGGGCTGAACAATGTGTTCAGACTTAAAGGACAAAGGGATACAGACTCAATGTGAAGTGAATAATTCCTCCATAGTAACTTTTCTCTTCAAAGTTGAATTCTTTGTCCTCTTTTCCATAGCTCGGAATTGGCCCATTTATAGCCTTCAAGTGGAACTTAAGGGCCGAGTTGGAACGTTTTCAGTATATGGAAGGCCAAGGATCATTGATCTCCTATCGTGACATGGAAACTTGACACTATTTTTCAATTTTGGGCACAAATCCTGATGTACGTGGGATGTAGTGGTGCAACCTGCGTATACACATGTTGTATAGTAGGCAAGGTGTGTATATGTGGAAAAAAAATATTTTTAGATCTGGGATTTGCAAAAAAGGGATGACAAGTCTGCATAGAGAAATGGAAAAAGGCCTTTTGTGCAAGATTACATAGGGTGAGGCAAATATTTCTATAACACATGGAAGGATCCCAAGAAAGAATGGCTACAACTACTCTACTGCATCAAGGAGGAGGACGTATAAATGGCCATCAAGGATTGGAAAGATGAATGGAGAGCTCCAATCCTGAATCAAGAGATGTTCACGGATAAGGACGTTGATGCAGGGCAAGGACATACACCTATAGGAGACAAAATGGCACCCAATAAACCAAGGACAGGTCAGAACCCGACGCAACAAAAGAAAGGGGGTGTGTCCAAGAAAGGTACCTAGGTGGGGAAGAAGAACAACACCTAGGCACCACAAGAAGATCACAAATAGACTAAGATAGCACAAGGGACCACATCAAGTGATACTTAGCAGGAGAAAGGCCAGACCAAGAGGCCAATAGATAAAACACCAAGTTTTGTTTGATACATGGAAACCCCTCCTAGAATACATAAAGAAAATTCAGAAGACAATAGTGATTATGGAATGCCTCTAATGAGTTGTTGGAAGAATTCAGAGTGGAGATTATGATGGACAATGATGATAGAAACCTTCATGAAGTAAGGATAGTAGAAGTTGAAGAAAGAAGGGATGTTATCCAAGGAATTATTGAGTATATTACAGTGGTTAGAAAATAGGTCTTAAATAACCATTTTATGAAGCCAATGAGACTAATCACATTGGAAAAATGTTTTATCAAGAGGATTGAGCGGGGCTTAAACCTGGAAGTGACAACAAATATTTGTGATGGCGAGTTGAACTTGAAGAATATGCAGCTAAACAAACTAGAAACGATCTTGGAATATTACACATCATGGAAAGAATATATAGACAAAATGGAACTTCAGAAGATCTCATGATCTTGATATTTTGTAACTGGCCCTTTTCATTTTAATTGTTTTTTACTTATGTAAAGTCCGAAAGGGGAATGTGAAACAATGGGTCAGAACTATCATCTGACATGATGATAGTTACCAAATGTAAACAATCTCCCTTTTATTTTTATAAAATGAAGCATTGTGAGGTGAATGCCACTTTTTCTTCTTGTATATTGGAACAATTCGTTTACTGCTAATGAATAGAGCAAGAGACATCTAGGAAATTTCAGATTCAGATATGTTTATATGATATTTTTACTTGTGCTTATGTCTATTTCGTTAAAGTGATTGAACATAGTTATATGAATTATTTCTTCACTTTGTTCTTGATATTGATGTTTTCTTTAATTTCCTTATGAGTACAAAGACATTTTCATTAGTACAATATGCAATTAATTGTTCTTATATCTATATCATTGTTAATTTTATTCATTACTTTCATATATGGATTTATTCTTTTGTTGGTACTGTCAGTTTTCATTGTGATCATACTCTTTTAGTTTGCTCCTAATCAAAATACATTAGATTAGTATAGAATGCACTTATAATAGTTTTATATAGCACTGGTTAGATTCTTAGTTCATATTTTAATTCTTGTGAGAACATTATTTCTTAGATTCATATTTTAAAATATTTTAGAGTGGCAACCAACCCCACATACTAGTCATAAATTCTATCCCAAATGAGAGTAGGTCTAATTGGGACCTACCATTAGGGATTCTCCCTTACATGCTTGACAAGACATTTGGACCCATCAACATTCTCCACACACCATCCTTCTACTTGGTTATACCCCTTGATCATTTCATCTTCAATCACTTTTTGTCTTTGTGTTGTCAATGTCCTAATGCCTATGGACCTTTGTTCCATATACTTTGTATCATCTTCTAGATTTTGAAAATTTCTTTTTTCCCTTGGTTTTGAGTTTGTGATATATTGACTCAACCTTAATTCATCACTCATTAGCCTCATCTCTTGTTGTTCATGTATCCTTTAAGACACTACTTTATCTTCACTAGATATAGTTGAATTTGTATTGTGTGATGGGGAAAATTACCTCGATGCAGAGGGGCCCTATTGATTCAACTACTATAGATGGGGACAGTCCCAAGAATAATTTTTTTATTCTTTCTTAAGCTCATTCTACTAATCAATCCACAATCCAATGACCAATTGATGGTTTTGAGGAGTTATAATAAATTTTTTGCCTCCATTATTCCTATATGCTTGTAAGGAATATATATTCTTTTCTCCTTCAATTATCCTCTTGTTCATTGTTTTGGGTGAACTCCTCCCAGCTCCAAAAGAAACTAAATCATCATCAATAAATGAAAACATACATCCCACAACCCATATCTTCAATCTTACTCCTTAATCTACATACCTGTAAATTTCCTTCCAAGCTTATGATTATGTAGGAATGACCATTTAAATCTTGTTGTTATTTATGTGTATACTTTTCCTCTTGAACCACTTGTTCTTATACAATCTGGTGGTTATACTTTGTACTCATGTTGTATACCTCTTGTTTTGCACTTTCTTGTTGTGCAAATGCCAAAATTTGTTTAATATATTTTTCATTCCATTCTTCTACACTAATTTGTAAAGCACATATCTTCCTTTCCCATCTAATCCACTGGTGCATAAATCATCTAAAAATAATCTTAGCCATAAATTATATCATGTTTTCATAAAATAAAAAATCATTCAACCAGTAATCCATCCCTGCAAATTGAAGGTTAAATCCACATAAATGTATATTTCTAGTTGAGATCATAAAATTATGCTTCCCATTTGTCAATTGGTTAATAGTTTGTATATACTTTTAAGAAAACATTCAACTTCATAGGTTATTTATTTATTATAGAAGAAATCGTATGACAAACAACTTATGCCTTCACCATCGTGGATATTCTCCTCCAAACTTATGACCATTAATTTATGCTTCTTTGCCATTATTACTTCAACTCTATTGTCATCTTTCAAAACAACATACCTTTGTCCAAATTTCATGATCTCCTCTAGTCATGTTGTAATCTTTTGGGCTAAGTTCTCTTTTTCAGCCTCCATTTCATCTCTTGGAGTCTAAAACTTCTCCTTGGCTCTATCTTCTTCTAGTCCTTGATGATATTCTTGGCTCTTTCCTTTGTCTTTTTCTTCCGTAGACAACTTTGCATCCTCTTATTGTTTTTGATCTTGTTGATATGATTCATTTTTTGTGGCAGTTTCTTTTCCAACCTTCCGTAGACAACTTTGCATCCTCTTATTGTTTTTGATCTTGTTGATATGATTCATTCTTTGTGGTAGTTTCTTTTCCAACTCCACCATCTTCAATACCTGCAAACACATGCTCAAATAAAAAATTAGTTTTTAAAACTAGAGACCTCTATGTCCCATTTGATGATTCAAACATCTCTTCCTTGTGTTACTCTGAGCACTCTGTGAGATTCTCGCCATATTCTCCAAGGATTGATCCTTGTTCATGTTCAAAAAAGTGAGTTGATTGTCATGCTTCCACATGCTTTCTGTATTTAGCTTCTCTGAGTCTTTCCCCTATCTTCAACCAAACATTCATCGTGTGTTTCAATTTTCTGGCAAACAAGTTCACAATAGGCCATTGAACCTTCTTCTTTACAACCCATCCACTATTCTGGTCTTCCTCAATTGTTTCATGTAGAATCTGTTAATATTATGGTAGCTGCGAGAGGTATTTACCTCCATGTGTGAACCTAACGAGAATAGAAGACTCCGGAAAGCAAGAGAAAACCCCAATGAGTTGTCTAATAACCCTAGAAGTATTGTCGGCTCAAGAAAATAATTTATATTAGGTTATTAGCCTCCAAGAAGGAGAATTCAGCCATAAATAATAATAATATCCCGAACAGACACATATCCAGAAGGAGAAGTCGACCTAAGAAAATATGGCAGAACCAGTATAAATACACAGTGCCAGTTCTCATTTGACAACATCTCAGAATTGTAGAGAGCAAGTGGTGTGCACGTGTGGAGGAGAGCTCTAGGTGCAGCTGCTGCAGCTAGCAGTTTCAGGATTGGCTTGGACTATCTCTTGGCTAGGGTTTGGACTATCTCTTGGCTAGGGTTTGGACTATCTGATCAGCTTTTTGTGATGTGTTATCCTTGGGGAAAGGTGTGCTACCCTTTGTTTGACTATCTAGCCTAGGGTTTGCTTTTGGAAAAATTCTCAGTCAAGGTTAAGGTGCTCGGAGGGTGGCTTCGGCCTATGGTTGGGTGACGAGGGTATCGTTAATGGTAAAACGAGCACACCATCTTCTATATTTTAATAGGTTATGGGCCCACTCCTCCTTCATTCGGTCTAAATGCTAGAAGGAAACATAGCTGCTAGGATATTGAGCTCGTTGAGGAACTATCGCTAGGGTTACTAGCATGAGTAGCTTCCAGAACATTGCAGCTAGGAGAAGCAGTTGCATAAACCCTAATCCTCTTGTTGAGGCACATTAAGTGAATGGATTGACCTAATCTTCAGATGGATCAGTGTGCCCTAGCCCAAGGCATCTCCCGACACTCTCAGAAGGCCAAGACGTGAAGTTTGGATTTTTGGTCAAATCTAGGGTTTGACCAAGTCAATAAGCCATGACGAACTCTATGAAGTCTAAGAACAAGTTAGATGGAGCCTCTAGCGTGGAAGATAAGGATTGACCTCATCCTTGCCAGGAATAAAGTGCTAGATATTGTGAAAGGAAAGATCATGAAGCTAGAGTTTGAAGAAGGAGAAGAGAAGGAACTGCAGAACATTGTAGCTATGGAGAAGTTCAAAGATGTTGACATCAATGCCATGAGTGTCATAGTGGATTCTATAAAAGACTACTTGATACCCTACATCTCCCATCTTGACTCATCAAAGAAGATGTATGATGCCCTAACAAATCTCTTCTCATTCAGAAACATTGGACAAGTTATGAGTCTGAAGAATGAGCTCCATGACATGAAGATGAATGAGGATGACAGTATAACATCATACTTTGTAAGGATCTCCCAGTTAAGAGACCAACTACAAGCTATTGAAGAGATCACTTCAAAAAATGAATTAGTGAACATAGTACTCAATGGTCTTCCCAAGACATGGGATGCATTTGCCGCAAGCATGAACACAAGGAAGGAGTATCCGACATTTGAAGAACTTTGGACTTGTTGTTCTCAAGAAGAATCAAGGATCAATGCAAACGAGAAACCCCAAAAGAAGTACGATGATCAAGCCTTTATAGAAAGATTCAAGAACTTCAGGAACAAAAGGAAGTTTGGTTCAAGGAGGAAGCCAAATCAAGAGAAAGACATTTCAAAAGTACAATTCTTCAACTGTCAAAAGTATGATCACTACAAGAATCAATGTCCCGAGCTAAAGAAAAGGAAAGAGAAACACGAAGCATCGATTTCCAAAGAAAAGGATCCTAAAAAGAAGACTAAGCAGGATGGAAGAGACTTTTTCTTCTAAAAAGGTAACAATACTCTTCTTATTCCTTGTACATATCTTGTTTTCATCATCTCTGTACATATCTTGCATATCTATAATATGTTTCAAGAAGAAATATACCTATGGAAGAACAAACAAGATGGAAATGGATATCATTAGATAAATACACATGAAAGGATGAAACACAAATCATATGGAAGCTATTGCAAGATAAGCCAAATCAATCATGAAGAGACTTAGAAGAAGCAAGACAGAAAGAAGTCAACAATCGAGAGGAAATTGGAAAAAAGCTTATGACATTTTGTAGAAGACAACAAGACAGAAGTGTGGACTCTATTATACATTGCAGAAGACAATAAGGATGCAGATGGAAGCATGGACTCTGTCAGACGGAGGGAGCCGATTATATGCACTCTTACATGAAGCAGGGGTTAGGAGGGAGCTAATCCCATGATCCATTGAAGATGATGAAATATATATCCATGGTAGCAGCCATGAAAGACAATATGTGTTCAGTTCAACCGTAGAAGAAGACTTCTTCGAAGAGAAGCCTTAAAGTATTCCTGGTTGTCCATCCAGATCCGTGATCCTATGATGAAGGGAAGAAGTGGAATCTCTAGGGCATGGAATCTATAAGAAACTCCATGGATCCAAGAGCTAAAGAAAAACATGAAGAAGAACATAAGGATTCCAAGAAAGAAAGAGGAACCATAACAACTAGTCATTGTATCAAGAATCACAAGATTACCAGCCGGATATGAACTCACTAAAAGCGATCAAAGCAGAAGAACTGAAAGTCGTGATGAAGAACTATGAATAGAAGAATTGCAAGATCTAGAACTAGAGGTTCTCCCATATGGAGGGAGAAGACTATGATGATTACTTGTTCCAATAAACCAGACTTATCTCTACATAAGTCATTATATCATCCGCAACACCCATGAGTCAAAATTCTACATTAGATGAATGCAGAGAATGTTCTCCAAGAGAAACTGAATAAAGAGCGTATGAAGAACAATCTCAAGACCTTGAGGCATACCAGAAAGAGACTCTTGTACGCAGATAGAAGAAGATAACTTGGTGGAGAACCTCTAGTGCACAACAGAAGCGTGGTGAAAATTTCCTATAACATCAAGATGACTACTCAGTAGATCAGATCTCATGATGACAGAAGAAGTGCCACATAGATATGTTCCAGCATTCCAACTATGACATACTCTATTGTTCAGATCTACATGAAGCCTTCACAGTGTTCCAAGACTAAATTACATTTGAAAAAGTCTAGAAAGGAGAAAATGATTCTCCAATACATATCTCCATAGATGAGTAGATAAGCAGACATTTTGGTAAAGCTTCTATCCAAGATGAAAGAGTTTGCGCACTCAAGCTAGAGCTCGTGAAAATAACTTCCTTATTGAAAAAGGAATAAATGACTCCTAGGTTGGGAGGGAACACTAAAAATATTATTGAAGACATTCATTGAAAAATAGTCCATCTTAGACAGATGCTTTCCTGTTCGGAAAGTGGATTGAGATTTGTAACAGATAGTGACTTTCCATTGTGGTTAACATGGGAAGTAGTCTAATTGCCGATGTATCATAGACAACGACTACCCATTGTGGTTAACATGGGGAGTGGTCTAGGGCAGTCTCTCTTCTTGAGGGTTACTCAAGAAGATTGGCCCGCCTCGCCGAACAATGATTTCTCATTGTGGTTAACATGAGGAATGGTCCATTTTGGAGGTTGATGCAGGACAGTCTTTTCCTCTTGTGGTTAATAGAGGAAATGGTCCAGACAGTCATTCCTTAGGGTTATACATTCTCTCCAGGGTGCACTTTGATTAGTGTAGGAGGAATGGCCTAGGGTGGGGAATGGTCCAGGCTCAACAATCAGGGACAATCATTCCTTAGGGTTATTACATTCTCTCCAGGGTGCACTTTGATTAGTGTAGGAGGAATGACCCAGGGTGGGGAATGGTCCAAACATTCCTTAGGGTTTATACATTTTGTCCAGGGTGCACTTTAATTAGTGTAGGAAGAATGGCCCAGGGTGAGGAATGGTCCAGGCTCAGAAATAAAAAACAATCCTTCTTCCTTGTTTGAGAAGAATAGGGCAGATAGCCCATTGCTGATGTTCTAAACTGAGGGTAGATATTCTTTCATATCTCACAGACGTGAGTGAAAGATTGGCCTAGATGATTAAATTTATATCATAACATTTTTTCTGTGCAGGTTGCTATCAGATGTTTGTTATGAAGATCATATGCCAGTAGATGAAGACTACTGTGGTGGATATGTTCCACTATTTGTGAGGTAGATATTCTTTCATAGCTCATAGATGTGAGTGAAAGATTGGCCCAAATGATTCAATTTATATCATAACATTGTTTATGTGCAGGATGCTATCAGATGTTTGTTATGAAGACTGTATGAAAGTAGATGAAGACTATTGTGGTGGACATGTTCCATTATTCGTGACTATACATTGATGATCAAGTACTTGTGTGTTACTTGGTGTGGTAGTGAACCATTGGATTGTAGTTATGTACTACTATGGATAGACATAGTTGTGTTCTATTTTTGTTCTAACTGCCTTGAAGACTATCAACAGTTTATTGAAAATAATCACCATCCAGATGAATGATGAACATAGATTTTCCAGACGGAAATTGGTTCAGAGCATTTACTCCTCTAGATTATAAGAGTGGCTCTTGTATCACTCTATGGTGTGAGTGACTTATCCAACATCATGTCTAATTACTCAGATGAAGTATGGTTTCGAGAGGTAATGAAACTGATGGTGATGGTGATGCTCATGATCTAGTCATGAAATAGTCTAGATGACTATATTGATGCTACCAGGTAAATGGTATGTTTTGTGCTCAAGTCCATTACCTGTAATACCTCCCTAGCTAGGAGGGAGTGTTAATATTATGGTAGCTGCGGGAGGTATTTACCTCCACATGTGAACCTGACGAGAATAGAAGACTCCAAAAAGCAAGAGAAAACCTTAATGAGTTGGCTAATAACCCTAGAAGTCTTGTCAGCTCAAGAAGATAATTTATATTAGGTTATTAGCCTCCAAGAAGGAGAAGTCGACCAGAAATAATAATAATATACTGAACAGACACATATCTAGAAGGAGAAGTCCGTCCCAACAAATCTGGCAGAACCAGTATAAATACAGGGTGCCAGTTCTCATTTGACAACATCTCAGAATTGCAGACAACAAGTGGTGCGCACTGCAGTTCCCAGTTTGGTGCACACGTGTGGAGGAGAGCTGCAGGTGCAGCTGCTGCAGCTAGCAGTTTCAGGATTGGCTTGGACTATCTCTTGGCTAGGGTTTGGACTATCTGATCAGCTTTTTGTGATGGGCTATCCTTGGGGAAAGGTGCACTACCCTTTGTTAGGCTATCTAGCCTAGGGTTTGCTTCCAGAGAAATTATCAGTCAAGGTTAAGGTGCTCGGAGGGTGGCTTCTGCCTATGGTTGGGTGACGAGGGTATCGTCAATGGTAAAATGAGCACACCATCTTCTATATTCTAACAGAAGTTTCATCATATCATTCAGTTTCTCTTTTAACTCAGCTATCTCCCATTCAAATTCCTCATCACTCAAGCTTTTGTGGCTTCTTCCCTATGAACCCTTCGTTCGAATATTTCTAGTCATAATAATATCTTCCTTTGTGTGCTTCTTCATGCTCAACTATGATTTGCAAATGTCCTCTCCAATAACAAGTCTATTTCATCCTGTTACAAAATACCTCACCAAGTTGTTCTCTTGAACCTGACCTTTTGGTATGGTTCTATCCACTAGAACACTCTGAGCTTCCTTTGCTCCTAATATACTATCGCTATAGGCTTCTTCAATTCACTTACATTGTACTGACTCCAATCTCAACTAGAATTCATTAAGGGTCTCTACCACAACCTTTCTTTATGTTATCTCTATCACAACTCTTGTAGCTGTAAGCCACTATCACAGTGTCTTCTCTATTGCTCCATTCCAGAATTAAAACTCAAATAACATCCATCCTTACCTCTTAGACTCCATTTTATCTGCACTCAACAATTTTCCTCGGCTTTGTTCATCTTCTCTTGTTGAAACTATCTTCTACACTTTTGCACGACTTCACTTACTAGAACTATCCTTGTATACATATCCTCTATTGCAGATCTTCTCATAGGTTTGGGCATGTCTTTATCTTCATCTTATAAATTCCTCTCAACTTGTGAGTATCTTGGGCTCCAATTTCATCTTCCAAAAGAGCTTTAGTGCACTCTGATACTAATTAATGTAGACCTATATAGAGCTTCTATACTCTTGTTGGTTTATATTCATTATATTATCGTAACAGAAGGGAAATACAATCACTACAGGAATTTCTTGAGGCATTACGAGAATTTGTTGAGAAAATTTCCTATCTCATACAATGAGGAATGCATGTATAACTTGTATCTCCAAATATCCCTTCATTAACTAGCATCTTCATATCAATTTGATTCTCTCCATCCATTACTAATCATCACAATTTAATTTTTTCTATTGCTTGATAGAAATCTATGCTCGATCCCATCCACCTAGGGTATGGAATTTCCACTGTCAACTTGACAAGGAATGGACGTCTGGAACTGATCAGTCATCAATTATATAAAAAGATAGGTCCTTTGGTAAAAAATAATTTACTCATGAAAACCAAATCTTTGTTACAGGAAACTAGAAATGGACTAGACCCAAATTGTTTGAGAGGCGATTAATCCAAGATCATCGTTTGATCCTAATGAAATTTTGAGACACACCAACTAATAGAGTATCTGGAGCACGAGGGTTTATTTATAAGGGAATACATTTGAATTTAAGGCACAGGAGTACTTTTAGTTTGATATTCACAAATGACCTCGCCATGCACACAAACACCCAACCATTCTGCTACGAGCTTATTACTATCACGAGCTCTACCAACGATTCTACCACGAGCTCTACCAACGATTCTATCACGAGCTCTTACTATCACGAGCTCTACCAACGATTCTACCACGAACTTATTACTATCACGAGCTCTACCAACGATTCTAT
The DNA here is from genome assembly GCA_900067695.1 of Picea abies. Classification (NCBI taxonomy): domain Eukaryota; kingdom Viridiplantae; phylum Streptophyta; class Pinopsida; order Pinales; family Pinaceae; genus Picea; species Picea abies. Next base: position 14,150 of record CBVK0104025480.1, read on the forward strand.
CACGAGCTTATTACGAACCATTCAATGTATTTGAACTTGCAGATATTATACACTGATTGTCAGACTTATACATCAAAACTCCAAATATGTGTTCAAACTTATCAAAATCATCATTTGAACTTAGTTAACATACAAAGGATTAAGCACAGAGATATCAATCTTCACCATAACATAAGTGCTCTGAAACTTACATAGGAAAAAGGAGAAAAACAACCAAACAGAGTCTATAATATAATTTTTATTGAAATAGAAAACTCCTTCTACACCTCAATCTTCTTCCCAATCACTCTGATTCACTATATTCTTTCTCTAGCTAGAGCTCCAAAATAAAACGCAGTCTATCTGTGCCCTAGCTTTCCTCTCTCTTTCCCGAATGCACATTTTCTTGGCCACCCTTACATGCTTTGAGAGCTTGCATTTTATATAGCTGGAAGATAATGCTTCCAACTCATCAACAAACATTTAACTAGATACTAGAAATCTGTAATATGATCCCTAAAATCTTTATGAAACCTCAAAATCTGATAAAGTAAGTTTAAATTACAATACTTGGAACAAAACACATCCTATCTAAACCTTCTAGAAATTTACATAATTTCATGACAATAAGGAAACCAACTTCCTCTTGTAAATTCTAGGACTTTCTAGAGGTCAACTACAATGTGAATTTGGGATAGATGCTCCTGCATCACATGTTAGGATTGGGAGTCAACAAAATTCATCGAAGTGGATTCTTTCTTAAATGTTGTAAACTCCCATCTAGTATGTCTCTCTTAGTAATTGTCTCACCACTATAAATATACCTATTTCATGTAATTTGGTCAATTTCCTCAAATAATGAGTGTCTTTTTCAAAGAAAGCATAGATGATATTCAAAAAATGGCTCCAATAAATGTAGCAACCATAGTCATTTTTATACCATTGCCACCATTACCAATGTTTAGTATTTAGATATTTAAACACCCACTCTAAGATTAATTATGTCCTTAGTAATTCCATGAAGAGAGAAATAGTGTTCCATTTGTGTAACCCATCTAAAGGAATCAAATCCATCAAAATTGTTCATGTCTATCTTTGAAAAGTGGTTCCATGAATCGTGATCATGAAATGGTGTGAAATGGTATCTAAAAAGCATGTGTGAGTGTGTTTCTTTCTCTTTACTTGTTAAGGATTCCCCCTTGGTTGGCATATTGATACCAGAGTTGTACATAGATACCTAAACATATGGTTAAAATTGGTTAAAAGGTGTTTGGCGGAAGATTCAATCTCAGGAACCTTGGATTCAAGTTGTTGGTTCTTAATATGTAGATCTTAGGTTTTATACTCCATGGATTCCATGTTGCAAGTGTGGACCATGGGACCACCTAAGATCTCACTGAAGTATTATTTATTCCCAACTTATCTCATTATAACCAATGGATTGAAAAGAGTCTTTTGAGATATACCATGAACATTATACTATCAATTCCACACAAAAATGGTTATTATAGAGGTCATCCTATGAAATCAATGTGACATAAGGAATATTTTGAGATAGGTCTCCCACAATGGTGCTGGAAGGACCTATTATTTTTTTTAATGCTATTGGGAATATTACTGTGGCGACAAAAATATAAAATTCCTTCTATACTCAAAGATGTAGGAATTTGTTGGCATACTGCAAAGCCTAGGGTTTTTAGGCTCTTAAGGATAAAGAAGTGTCAAGTGTTATATCTCTCTAATAGATTGAATGATTTTCAACAATAGTACTTAGTCAAATATTTCATGACACCAACTAAGGATAGGCCATGCCCTTAGTCATACGAATCAATTCCATGGTAAGTGAGAGTGATATCCCATAGTGTCATTCTCAATTGTACTATAGCAACATGATGGCAACATATTTAACATTGGTTTTGGGTGTGCCTATAGGGTTTCCAATATACCCTAGGGTATGTGGAAGACAATTTTGTATACAAGATCTATGTTATGTAGTACTACTTGAAGGGGTACCAATAGAGGTTACAAGGGTGTCCAACTAGGTGGCACCACTTGTATTTTTTACATGTATTCTTTCAAAAATACAGATTTACCCATCAAACAACATATTTTCGTGGTATTTAAAGATGTTGGAACGCATCTGTAGCCTAAAAAGATTCTGCTAAAATTTGAACACATGCTAGCTTAGGAAGAGATTTCATACCACTTGTAGTGTTCCTCAACCCTTGGACTTGAAACACAAACCAAGTATGCAAAGATTATAAATGTAGAAAATAAGATACAAGAGACAAATAATATGAAATATGCAAAATATACCCTTGTATAAATGATTAGAATAAATAAAGCAATCTTCTCTTGCCTCTTAAGGTATAATGACTTTTCACCGAGCAGAGCTCCAATTATAATGATACTTGATAAAAACATGCCATGGCCTCCTAGCTCTTTAAATAGATTCTCAATAAAAAAAACCCTTAACTACTTGTGGTCCCATCAACAATGAGTACCAACTTCTTGGTGGGTCTTATTTAATAAAGGTGACCATTTTTACATTGAATATCTATCCACTACTATCCAAGAGATCTTATTCAAAGAAAATGATTGAATACATTAATTGACTAGTTCCTAAGTAACCTATAAAGTAGGGAGGTTAGGGTAGAACCCTAACAACATGACTATCTCCTAAATTTTCCTTATATGTTAATTTGTTCTTCTATACTAATGTACTTGCACTAATTTAAACTATATCTATAACAACAATTAGTATACCAAAGTACTACAGCAATGTATTAGTAAAAAATTCTAATATGTCCATAAACTCCAATTATCATTTTGGTTCATGCCAAAACTTGACTAGTAAAATATATATTTCACAAAAATGATTTTGCATTAATAAACAAATCTATATTCCACGCTTAAAAATTCTTCTATGAACTTCTCTTTAACATGACTCCTTCGACCATAGAATTAGTTAATCTTGAATCTTTTTAAAATCAATATGTCGTATGTAATGATGAAACCTCTTTTGTTACTGCCACTTCTCCATAGTTACAATCTTACCAGCCAAAAGGGCCCTTTCGACACCATGTTATAAATAACCAAAAGGGTTTGAGTATCATGGTGATTATTAGTAGAGGATGAAACATATTTATAGTTATCACTTCAAGACAAATTATTTTAATTGAAATATTGGGTAGACAAATTTTTTTTAATCTATAATTTAATTTATTTTATTTAAAATGGTTAAGTTTTAATGAAATTATTATAATATATTATTTAAATTAACTAATTGTATATCAAAACATAATTATATATCTAAACATATGGATTATAAATAAACAATAATTCTTAAAATAAATTATTGTATTTACTTTTAAAATAAAAATTTATAAAAAGGAAATATCATTAAATCATTAAAATATTATCATCAATAAATAATAAATAATTTTAAAAATAAATTATTATATTTATTTTTAAAATAATAATTTATAAAAAAAATAATTAATTCAATAAAATATTATCATCTATATATCTAAACATATGGATTATAAATAAATAACAATTCTTAAAATAAATTATTGTATTTACTTTTAAAATAAAAATCTATAAAAAAATGATAATTAAATCATTAAAATATTATAATTATAGATTATAAATAATAAATAATTTTTAAAATAAATTATTATATTTATTTTTAAAATAATAATTTATAAAAAAATTAATTAATTTAATAAAATATTATCATCAAATTAGATAGATAAAAAAAATCATGATTTGAATTATATATATATATATATATATATATATATATATATATATAAA
>CBVK0104025517.1:0-11617 GCA_900067695.1 Picea abies
CCCCTCGAAGAGGCTTATTATATGAAATTATCTCTTTTTCAAGGCATTGAATACTTATTCTCAGGTTTTTCTATGCTATAGTGATATTTGGTTCTTAACATCACTTAAGAATAAAAAACACGCAAAGTTAAGAAGTGATGGACGAAGCTACTTGCAACCTTGTTTATAACTATTACTTCATTTCTTTTAATCATGATGTTTTTGGTGATAGTCGTCCCTTGACCCCCATGATAGATTTCGACAACGATTTTCCCTCATCCTCTAGAGGTATAATTGTTGTAGTGATATTTATGTGAGGACATATTTTGTAAAGAATTGACTAGTGACTTCTTCTATCATTATATATTTTATATCTTTCACCATGATATATTTGTGAACTACCCTTTAAGTTTCCTCGTTCACATTGTCTATGATCTAATTGCAATACATTGACGTAACCAAGAACAAACTTTCTATGTAAACAAGGAAAATCTTGTTGCAGTTAATCGTTTTCGCCTCTCTTGCATAATTGTTGAAGTGAATCCACATTTAAACATAAATCGATCTATACATTTTTTTAGGTCCATGAAAAGGAAACAACTATATACCAGCTCCTTTTATGACATTTATGTTATGCCATGGGAAGGGTCTCGTTGCTCTAGAAATATTCCTAACTTTGTGTGTTTGTTGTATTATTTATTCAATTCACACGACCTTATTTGAACAAAATATAGTTTTATGAACTCCAATGCAATGTGCCATAGAGTCCACCAAGGAGGTCGTGCATCCAAAGAATCATAAAAGATTAAATTCATCTAATCCCCTGGACTTGAAAGGATATGAAATATATTAAAGATTGGGGTAGTTCATGCACATAGTTGTGCAACTTAGTAAAGCATGAGATTTTGAATCCCCTTGGGTTCTTGGACTCAAAAATAATTATAACATATATTGAAGTCCCCCTTTCATCAATCAAATGCATAAGGCCTTACCCTCTGATGATTATGTGGAAGACCACATGGTGCCCACTGATTGGACCATGTGTGGTACAATAACTCTATTTACCAGATTAGGTGAGTGTCACCCTACCTCTTGGAAGTGTAGTTGGTCCACATGGTAGTTTACCCATTGCCATGTCAACATGAGATATCAACAAGACAAAGTAGGCATGACATGGCTTGTAGCTTTGGGAAATTTTCCAAATTTTTGTATACGATGTATTATTTCTTTAACCCCCCAACCTTATCTAGACCATAAATAATTGCGTGTTCCAGTTCAACTTGTTTTCGGATCCACTAATGAGGTTATGCACCCTAATATACATAAGAACTTAAATCCGTTTGGCCCCTTGAACCATAAATAATATGACATATTCTGAAGTCTGATGTATATATAACATATCTGTTATATGTTATATATAATATATATAACATATATGCTATTTAATATTCGGGTCCACCTAGGAGGTTGTGCACCCTGAGATACATAAGAACTTAAATCTGTTTGGCCCCTCTAACCATAAATAATATGACATATTGTGAAGTCCGATGTTGCATATAGGGACATACTCTTGCTACCTAGTAAAGAATGATATTTTCCATGCACATGGGTACCCAATATTGAAAGAATTACAAAATCTAGTGAAGGCCTCCTTTCAATTTTGAAATGAAAAAACACTCGGACGATGACATCACAGACCACATGGTTCCCATTGATTGGACCATACGTGGTACATCAAATTTGTTAATTGGATAAGACTAATAGATTTTGATTGGTCCATGTATACGATTAACTCCTTATTTTTTACATCATCATGGTGATGTGGAAATGCGTAAATTGTGATGTTGACTTCCCAGATTGGTGTAAGTTGTATAAGTCTTGTCATTCTTGTTCGCCTAAACATTTAATTTTTCAACTTGGATATATGCTATGTGACATTATTCTATTCCTCTAGGTATATTTTAGCATTCTTGAAGATCTCATCTTAACCCCTAAAATCCACTTGGCATGCTCTTGGGCCCAAAAATTTATTGAAATGACTCTCAATCGTAGTTAGGTCGACTAAAGGAGTTGTGCACCTTCAAAACACAAGATTGTTGATCCACCCAACATGATAGCCCTAAAATAATATAGAAATGATCTTTGGGTTATCATAGATTTTGTGGGGAAGGTTGTGCACGTCATAAAACACAAAAGACTCAAAATCGCCTAACTTGACACCGTAAATATTATATAACCCAATTCAGTCCCTTTTCAAGTTCAGAAAGAAATAGACTTAAACAAATTTTGATGAAAAATTAAGAACCTTGCCTAACTCGACCATATACACACTAATGCTACGTGGCACATCTTGGTATCGCCACTTGTCCCCTAGACCATATGCATTGATGTCATCATTGCCACTTGGAAAAAATCAATTGGTCCATGTGGCCCTTTTGTCATCATTGGTGATGTCAGTGTGGTCATAAAGGTTATTTGAGTCTGTCATATGTCCTTGTAACCTCTATTCAATTCTTGTCAAGATCATGCTCATCTATCTTGCACATGTGACCACCCTATAAGATGGTCGATGCAAAAACTTGATGTCATGTAGCCCTTTATCATTGGTTCTAGTTGCAATTGTCACATGAATTCATGTGGCTTATCTCTAGACTTGAAATGATATGAAATCTATCTTAATTCAAGACTAGGTCCATGGGAGAGGGCTATGCAAAATGAAAACAAAAATCTCTAGATCTCCTCAGACTTACCAACACAAACCTATCTCACATGTTGATTCAATATAAGGTTGAGCATGATGCAAAGATTATACAAAGTGGGAAACACAAATATGATAGTCCATCTAGATTTGGCTGACCCAAAATACTCTAGAGTATAATTCGATCATGGTTTGGGTTTGGGAATGAACTTGTGTAGCATGGAAAGCACAAGGGCCCAAATCTTCTCAGCATGAAAACACTGAAAACATTTTAGAATCTAGGTGAGATACCCAATTGGGGTTGTGGAATATTTTGCACCTATGCAGATTTAAAGGACTTGAAATTCGAAACCCAAACTGCTAGACCCAAAAATGCTTCCAAATATAGTAAAGTCCACTCTCTTTCCCATACAACGATGGATTGATCACAAACTCTAGAGTAGGTAATGGGAAACCTCTATTTATTTGTATAGTTTTGCAGAGAATTGAATCCATGATTTATTTGTGCAAGTTTTGGAAGGGAAGATGCGAGAGCGCAGATTGATAACTAAGAGAATCTCATTATTAGAAAAGAATCTTGTGTGGAGGAATTAGTGATGGTGGGAGGGAGAATGTACAAAATGGAGAGGTAGGTATAGATTTAGAAATATTTATGGGTTCCTTCCACAAAATTTGAATTTGGAGGGCATCACTAATTCCTCCACACAAGATGCGAGAGCGCAGATTGATAACTAAGAGAATCTCATTATTAGAAAAGAATCTTGTGTGGAGGAATTAGTGATGGTGGGAGGGAGAATGTACAAAATGGAGAGGTAGGTATAGATTTAGAAATATTTATGGGTTCCTTCCACAAAATTTGAATTTGGAGGGCATCACTATAAATTTGGACCATGAAGTGTTATATGTCTCCCTACCTAAATTCAAATGTGTTCCCATCTCTAACCAAGAGGATTAGACACCACCTACATTGTTATGGTTGGAAAATATTTATGGTAGTGAAAAAATGCATGTAGTCCATATGTAAAGATAGTGAAAGGATGCAATCTCAAGTCTTGTAAGAAAACAAGGCTTAACATAGGGTCAACTTGCCATTGCACTCAATGTAAGCGCAAGACATCCAAAGATGATTTGATCAGAGGATCATGAAGCAAAACCCACAACATACACAAAATAATCAACAAATTTGTTTGGGGATTAAATACTAGAAGGAAAAATACTTGGTTGGGGAACCACCACAATTAACTCATGTTGAGGCAGTTTCTAGAGACTAGGTCTAAGATTTGACAAATCATCTTCTTACACATCGGATCAAGGAATAATAGTGGTGAATGCAAAGAGGTTTGGATGTGACAAGAAATTTCTATAGATGGACTCTCATTAAAGAAACACCTCAATAATTCATTGCTTTTACTATTTATTTGGTTGATGTGACTACCTAATTTTGAAGGTGATCAAATTCATGTTGAAAGTAGGAAACATATCTCACATAGAAAATATTAAACTTTGAATTAGATAACATTCTAACTTATAAATTTCATATAATTTGTTATTAAACACTTGTTGAGACTTAATTTCTCCCTCAGCTTAGTTTACATGTCAATTAAAAACTCGTGCACCATTATAATAGGAAGGGAACATTTTCACCCCACTAAACTCCTAATTATAAAAACAAAATGTTAGATACACAATAATTAAAAAAAGAACACCAACTAAGCTTCCATACCATTTAAAAAAACACTATGATACATATGACATGCATAAATAATTAACAATCTTAAATCAAAATTTCAATATAAACAAGGGTTATAATACAAGAATAAACATACATGAACTTCCTCTCTATTATTCAAAATATACTCAATTCATTCTATTTAACCACACTTACACCTACTCTCATTGATTCGAGATTTTCTGTGAGAACTTTATCTACAAAAATATACGATGAGGATCTTTTACTGATGATTAATTTCATGTGAACATGAGCAAATAATTTCTTAACAATGCATATGATCATGAGCAAATTGTCATCATTATATGCAAATTGTCATCATTATGTGCATATGTGCAATTAAATCTCTACTTAATCAAGTGAGAATGCAATCAAATCCCACACATATAATTTGACACCCATGTGTTAACAGAGTTCACTAGACATCTTGGCTACATCTTTGGATCAACTTGGAATATGAATCGTTTCATTATTCTTCTTATGCAAGGGTTGTGACCTTATCACAAATGTGTTACATGCTCCATAAAAAGCTACCTTCTCCTTAACAAAGGATTCAAGAAGGAACTCACATAAGTGACCTTACTCCAGACACCAGAAGGACTACATTCCTCACAATGCAAAGCTCTCTCTCCAAGGATATGAATCGTTTCATTATTCTTCTTATGCAAGGGTTGTGACCTTATCACAAATGTGTTACATGCTCCATAAAAAGCTACCTTCTCCTTAACAAAGGATTCAAGAAGGAACTCACATAAGTGACCTTACTCCAGACACCAGAAGGACTACATTCCTCACAATGCAAAGCTCTCTCTCCAAGGAGCCTAAAGGGGGATTCCTCCACAATGCTTACATAAGTAATTTATATAGTTTCCTTCTCTCCATAATTCAAGAAGACAAGATCCACAAATTTAGGATCTAAATAATAACTCAGGACAAAAATGAGAAAGCATCTCAACCAACCTATGAGACCCTTAACTTCCCCTTGAGACTAGGAAACCACTTGTGATCAAATGAGGAAGAATCCAAAACCAACTCATGAGACTCCCAACTTCCCCTTAAAACTAGGAAACTAATTTGTGAGGTCAATACTCACACAAAAGTAATTTCCCTTTTTACAAATTAAATGAAAAATACACGAGTAATTCCACTCACTCCAAGTATTAATTATTTTTCTAATTTGAATGAACAATGCATGAGCTTCTCACACTCATTTAAAGTATTAATCATTTTTAAGCATTAATCATTCATTTAATGATCTTCTTCATGGTGTGAAAAGTATTGAATCATTGCGTGGAGATCCTGTTGGATCATACCTCCCCACAAAAAGCACTTTTGGTCCTCCAAAAGTATAGAGAGAAATTGTAACTTGAATCTCCACAACCAACTTCTAGGAAGAGTCTTACAGTCCACAATGCACTTCCCCGTTGTTCGATCTACATAAAAAAATGTCTCTGACAGGCCACACCCTTATTCTCATTCACCTTTGTACTTCAGAATGAGGATGGTGATGCCAACACTTGCATCAATGCAAATTTGTAGTTGATTCATTGATCTGCATAACAAATGTCTTTGAAAAGCCGCACCCTTTCTTCTCCTTCACCTTTGTACTTCGGAATGAGGATATCGATGCCAACACTTGCATCAACGCAAATCCGTAGTTGTCAATACATGATCACATTTTTTGAAGATTCAAAGCAGTACCATACTTGCCAAGAGTTTATAAAACAATCATTGACAAGTTTACAATGATTTCTAAAACAAGCCTTAGACAAAAATAATGTCTCTCACTCAATTGTGGCTACAAGACCCATTACAATGTTTCCAACAAGGCTTAGGAATAAAGAAAATACATTCATTCTCATCATCACTTAAGAGTGGCTAATCACAACCTTTTACATCAATTTCAAGGCAACATTAACATTAAGGAAAATTTTCAAGCACTTAATTGTGCACTAGTGGTGAAACTCTATGGTTTCCAAACTCCACTTCAAACATGTGCAACAGAATAAATAAGGCAAATGCCATCAAGGTGCATTAATGGTTAGAATCCATGGTATTAAAATTGTGCACTAGTGGTGAAACTCTATGGTTTCCAAACTCCACTTCAAACATGTGCAACATAATAAATAAGGCAAATGCCATCAAGGTGCATTAATGGTTAGAATCCATGGTATTAAACCACTACACCATCATATGCACCATGGGAAATGTCCATCTCCCTTGGTTTCCATGATCTAACTTTAGGTATAGACAAAAATTCCCTGCAAATTTCAAATCTTGCAGTTATGCTGCAACATCAAAACCACCACCATCTGCACCATCTGCAAGTACATTTGTATCCTCTTACAATTCTCAAAAATAGGAAAATACATAATTAAACGAGACTTGCATTGTTTTATGCACAATGGTGCTCAATATGTGTCTCAAAACTCAACATACACAACACCAGTAGGTTTGTCTCAGAATTATGAAACTTTTGATTGTAAACATGGTTATGTTCTGAAGAGCACAACTCTACCTCATAAATAATTCCAAGAAGTCATGGGCTCGGCCATATCTCTCGAATTCCACTGCTCAGATAACTGAAATCTTTGTACCATTGGATTCATCTCGGAATATTGTGAAATTTGACTGTAAACTCTACCATACTCAGCAATAGGCTTCCTATGCTTCTCCCTGCTCCAACACCTCGGTTTGCATGCACACAGGTCGTACAACCTGCATAACTTGCTTTTACTTCCTTGAACCAAGTTCAGGATGGATCTTCCAACATTTCTCGATCCAATTTCCTCTCATATTGCAATGAGTGCAATAGTTGTGTGACTCCATGCCCATCTCACCTTCATTGTAAAGAGTTTTCCTCTTACAACACTTTGCAACACTCTTGCTATCCCAAGCTTTTCGAGGAATTTCCTCCAGCATCTCTTGCTAGACCTATCACTTTTGAAAAGTAATGTGTCATTACATTTCTTAGATGGGGTTGGTGATGATTCAAGCTTTTTTCTTGATGAATTACATGCTTTTGTTGTTTTTTATCATTCTCCTTCAATGTAATACCTCAGGTCAAGCCCCTGTGAAATGTATTGATGTTTGTAGGCTGATGAGCCGAGTGTTGATAAGATGGTAAGCTTATGTGTTATAGGCCAAAGATCCTGGATGCTAAGGCCAATAAGCCTGATTTTTGTATATGTAATTATGTGTATCATTAATAAAAAATATACATTGTTGTGTGTAGACCGACCACGAAGAAAGAGTATGGGGGACTAATCTCCACTAGGTTGGGTAAGGGAGAGGGGGCTTAGAGGCTGGAAATAGGGACTAAGATTAAGCGCTTAAGTCCAAGAATTATTTATTATTATTTTGAATGTTGATAGAAGAATATGATTATATCCTAAGTTCCTTTGGGAAGAGGGAATGACTTCCAAATGGAAGTTTCGAGATGTGAAATGACGAGGGACTTTTACCCCTCGAACTCTCGAATGTCGATATGCCGATGTGACCAGATCTTGCGCCATGCGTCAATGGATAGGACAACCCAGACTTAGCTTTAAAATATAGGCTCTTTCTCTTATGCTATATATTGGCTAACTTAGCAGCCCCAAAATCTAGATGACCATTGATCTTCTTCGTGGATGGATCTCGGTTGTCGACAGCAAAACCTTGCCCGCTCGCTTGACTCGTAACTGGAAAAGAGATCCTTCCGCTGCTGCGCTTGGGTGTTTCATGTTCATCCTGCAGACTGGGGTACCCTAGGCCCAAGACAAGAAATATCGTTAACACTTGGAAAAGGGAACAAGTGCTAAATGGAGCGCATGCAGCTCCAAGAAGACATGTGTTAACCTGGGCACATGCAGCTCTAGGAAGACATGTGTTGACTTGGGCTCATGCATTTAAAGCTAGAAAGTCATCTCATTGGGGGGGTTTGCTCCCCATTCTCTGGTCCTTCGTCTAACTCATTTGGCCTCCATTGTCAACCCTTGCATCTTTCACGCACCTCTGAAAAAAGTAACCCATGAAGCTAGCTTGTGTTTTCCTATGAAGCACAGCGTATCTATACTTTCCAGAGCCATGTAGTGCCTTATCGAATTGTGGTTGTTGCCATCCCTTGAGATATATTGAGCCTTGCTATTGTCCTCACTTGTTGGGATTGAGTTGAAGTTGGTTGAAGAAGTGGGTTGTCAGGCCTATGGTTGAAGAGGTAGGTTGTCAGGCATGTGAGCAGCTCTCTCCAGGTGAGAGAGTTTGTTGGGAAGTGATTTTATCCTAGAGGGAGTCCAGCACCAACTACGGAGCTCTGAGAATTTCTGATCCGTCCTATTGTTGAGACCCTAAAAGGGAAGTGGAGTAGCCAATGGACTGTGGAACAATGAAGGTGCATATTCCTGGGGTGGAACATGCATGTGAAAAATGAGAGTTCGTGAGTAGTGGGCGTAAGTAGGCTCTTGGAGAGAATCCTTCCAGTTGCACTGTGTAGTTTTATGTAACCTCAGCCTAGTCTAGGATTCCTTTTCCCTGGGTGGAGCTTAGTCCCAACTCAGGGGTGACCCACTGTTAAGCATGATGAGCAACATGGTCTAAGGCTGGGAGGTTCGTGGAAGGTCTGCACGTAGTTGGTGGTTATCTAATAGAATATAAGTACCAAATCTTTGTTGATTATATGTGCTGTAATTGTACATGTTTTATAACTTGATGAGAAATGCCTAGATAAATCATATATGTTGTATTTGTAGGCTTACTATTAATTCCACATTAATATTTGTATGGTTAGAATATGTCGTCTATATGCTTATACAGACATAATGTTTAGTATTATTTCTACATGAATAAGTGGCATGAACAGAGTGTTGTAACTGTTAATATGAGATAGATAGGTTCATATAAATGTATAAAATTGGTATCAGAGTTAAGAGAGACACCATGTAGTGATGTTACCCGACAATGTTGGTGGCTGGGGATGTTACAAATTGGTATCAGAGCTAAGAGAGATGTCTTGTAGTGACCTTTCCCGGCCTGTTGGTGGCTAGGGACATTACAAATTCGTATCAAAGCCAGGGTTTCAACACTAAGCCTGGATGGGCCATGTTAGTGGAAGATAAACGAAAAGTTTTGGAAAAGAATTGTTGACGAAATGGACAAAATTGAAGTTCAGAGATCAGTTTTCAAGATTGAGCCTGAATTAGGCCGTATACATGGTTATGGAATCAAAAGCTCAGAGCAAATTGTTGTTGAGAAGGAAAAAAATTGAATTTCATAGAATTCCATAGTGCCAAGAGAGCACCTGGGCCATGTTGGAAGCTCATGAGGTATAGCGATTCGAGAAAGATAGTAGAGAAAAGAAACTGCAGTAACCGGGGGGTTTGGAACCGAAAGGTTTGAAGTTGAGCCATCATATCAATAGAAGATTAAGTCACAATTGTCAGGTCTTATTGAAGGGAGATTGACGGTGGGGAGCGATTGCAGAGATCGGGAAGGATATTAAAGCGTGAGCAAGTTGAGTTTCTGCAATCACTCCTGGTCGTTGATCTTCATGGTTCCTTAAGGCACGACTGGTGATCTTGTAAAGTGAGATAAGCGCCCAAATGTTAAGACAAGGTCACAGCTCTCGGTCACGTATAGAGAAGACAGAGCAAACTTCGTGTATTTCATGTCTGTCAATCCAAACAAGGAACACATGTCAGCAAGTTAGCTTGTTCGGGAATACGATATTCGGGATAAATAAGGTGTGAATAGAATGGAAACTCCCGAAGTTCTAAAGCTGAAGCTCCAAAGTCCCCAAGTCCGAAGACAATCCGGACCGTTCGTTGAAGGAGATGCATGTCAGAGGATCATCCTGTTTGAGAATTCGACGTTCAAGAGAAATGGAGTATGCTAAGGTTAAATCTTCTGAAGCTCGAAGTCCCGAAGTGACGTGGTCGGCTGACGTCACTAGGGATGGTGTGGACACATGGGATATGTGCCACATGTCAGTGATTTAAGAACCATTGTAACATTGAAATGTAGTTAGAATGTGACATTATCACCCGCCTGATTGGACCACGTGTTGGCTTCGTGTTTCCTACCATGTAGCGCTCCTGGAGGTGGCACAAGGTAGTTAAACTTGGCGAAGAAGTTAGTTGGATCAGGCCCGCATTAACTTCGTCACGATCTATCAAGATTGAGGGGAGGGAGGCATTGCGGAGATCCAAGTTGCACGACAGATAATTCTACAAGGTGGTCCCGCAATCCAAACAACAGTTTCCCAGGAGGGGTACGTGTCAGCATGGGGACAATTGCGGAATGATTAGTTGGTTACTCCAAAACCGTCGACCCATGTCCCCGCAATTGGAAATGTATAAAGTTTGATGTGACTTTTCGGTATCTTTTAGTTCAAGCATGAAAATAGTGGGCCCCATTGGATGTGTGGTGCCAGATCGTAAAGTCTGGAGACTTGGCACTATGAAAGAAATGGCTTGTGATGGATTGGGAGGAAGAAACCCTGAAGTTTCGTTATGCCGAAGTAAAGTGATGTGATGACATCACCGGGGGGACATGGAAGTATGCAGAAACTCATGGTTCGAGAGTTATGGGTTGTGAAAAGGTGGAATCATCCAAAGTCTCAAAGCCCTGAAGCTCAAAAGTCCCGGAACCCTGAAGCCTAGAGTTCCATAGCGAGTATCAGTTGTTGGATGTTGGGCGACGTGGATTGTTGATCTACTCTAATTCATGAGTTCGCCAATCTGGCATTTCGAGAGATTTGTTGTGATGTGATTTGAAATCCACTAAAGCTGGAGCCCGAAGTTTTAGAACTTCGGATAAGCGCCCAAATCATAAGCGCTCGGTCACAGCCGTGGTCACATGCGAACCAAGGGCTGAAGAAAAAGGGGCTAGAGCCCAAAATTTTGTTGCTGAACAAAATTGGGCTTAGATATGGAAGCCCATGGAGTTCTTGATCGACCAAGACTTGCAGAAAATGGAATCTGATATTGTTTTTGTTGAATCAGATTGGTTTATTCTGGAAAATTATTAAAGTCTGATTGCCTAACAAAACTTGGTTGACTGCACATTTTTCTGAATTAACCATTGACAGAACTGAACCAAATTGTTCCACGGTGCAAATAAATGGAGGGGGCACTAAATGATTTCAATTCAGAGAATGAAGCTAGAGGAATGGATGTCCATTTCGGAGTTGAAGGATCAAACTCCAATGGGCATGGAGAAGAGATAGATAAGGA